>JAJONR010002014.1:0-91721 GCA_029582245.1 Solanum etuberosum | reverse complement strand
TTCTTCAGAAAAGCGTATTCATGTTCTTTAGTGAGAGAAAAATGTATTGTTCTTCAGTGAGGAAAGTTTGATGAAATTTTTTCTGATTTGGGGGAAAACAAGTTTTAATGTTTTATTAATTATTATTTTTTCCCAATAAAAATTAGAGGGAGAACAAGTTTTAATGTTAAATATGTTGGAGGGAATATAATATTTTAGTGAAAACATTAAGGCCACATTTGTAATGTGTTGTTTTAACAATTATAAAAATAGGACACTTTAAAAGTGTGGCAATATATGTAAATAGTTGTTGCCAATTATATCATACTGTAACAACGCTTATAAAGTGTAGCTTATACCATTAAAGAGTATACTTTACAAGTGTTACCAATATTATAGAAGCTAAAAGTTAAAAACTTGGGCTACGCTTTAGAAGCGTTGTCCAGAATTAGTGTGGCCGTAGGCCTAAAATGTTGTAGTGAAAATTTGAATGAGCTTAGAAAGAAGACCAGGAGTGGTAAGGGACAAGATATGGTTCTTGATACCCGTGCTCAATTTTAAAGGAAGGATTTGTGTTCCTAGAGTGGGCGACTTGATTCAGAATTTATTGACAGAATCCCATGGTTTGAGGTATTCCATTCATCCGGGTGTGACCAAGATGTATCGAGACTTGAAGCGACTCTATTGGTGGCCTGGCATGAAGAAAAATATAGCGGAGTTTGTGGCTAAGTGTCAAAATTATCAACAAGTAAAATATGAACATCAAAGGCCTGTAGGTTTGCTTCAGAGAATGCCAATTCTGGAATGGAAGTGGGAAAGCATAGCTATGGATTTCGTAGTTGGTCTTCCCAAGAAATTGGGAAAGTGTGATTCTATTTGGGTAGTTGTTGACAGATTGACTAAGTCAGCCCATTTTATTCCAGTCAGAACCGACTATAATGCTCAACAATTGGCTAAAGTGTATGTAAAAGAGAGAGTAAGGTTGCACGGGGTGCCCCTTTCTATCATCTCAGACCGTGGTACGCAGTTCACATCCATGTTTTGGGGAAAATTGCATGATGAATTGGGTACTCAACTCACCTTTAGCACATGCTTGTATCCATAGACGGATGGGCAGTCGGAGAGGATTATCCAAGTGTTAGAGGACATGTTGAGGGCATGCATGATTGACTTTGGAGGTCATTGGGATAAGTTTCTACCATTGTGTGAGTTCTCCTACAGTAACAGTTACCACTCCAGTATTGATATGGCACCATTCGAAGCGTTGTATGGGAAAGGATGTAGATCACCCATAAGATGGTTTGAGGCTGGAGATGTGAAACCTTTGGGGGTTGACTTGGTGAAGGATGCTCAAGAAAAGGTAACGAGCATCCAAGCTAAGCTCCTAGAAGCTCAAAGTCGACAGAAAAAGTATGCGGATCATAAGGTAAGGGACATGCCATTTCAGACTGGTGAGAACGTTCTTCTTAAAGTGTCACCCATGAAAGGAGTAATGAGATTCGGCAAGAAGAGCAAGCTTAGTCCCTGATACATTGGACCATTTGAAATTCTTGACCGTGTAGCACCAGCTTATAGATTGGCTTTACCTCCTAACTTATCGGGAGTTCATCCGGTATTTCATGTGTCCATGTTGAAGAGATATCATGGTGATGGGGATTACATCATAAAATGGGACTCAGTTGTGTTAGACAAAGACCTTCAGTATGAGGAAGAACCGATTGAAATTCTTGATCGTGATGTCTGAAAGCTGAGGACCAAGGAGATTAAGTCTGTGAAAGTTCAATGGAAGCATCGTCTGGTTGAGGAATCCACTTGGGAAATCGAGAAGGACATGCGAGAAAAGTATCCTCAGTTGTTCGACGATTTAGGTACTACTCCACTCTTGCTTTAGCCTGTTTTTTCCTAGTTTGTCACTCGGGGATGAGTGATGGGTAAATTGGTATCTATTGTAACGACATCTTCCCGTTGTTATAGAAAAGCCAACGGGGAAAATTTTTGGGCCGAAAAACTTTTTGGTAGTAACTTGAAATTTTCCAACCTAGTCCAGATTTGGATGAAATCGAAGTCAGTGAGGTCTAGTGAAATCAGGTAACAAATGGGAGATCTATTTATGAATTTGAGCATATGAGTAGATAGCTAAGACGTTAAGGAACCCGTATGACTTTACAGAATCGAATTCGGGCGAGTAGAACTCCTAAAACTGATCTTAGCGTGAATGGGTAGTTTCTGAGTGTCATGGGATTAATGCGTGTTATGAACTCTTAATTTAACTCTCTGACTCTGTGCAAGCTGCCAGGGTGGGGCCGCTGTAGCGGGATGAGGTCCGCAGTGGTGGGACAGTCGCGACTTAAGTTGGAAATAAACCCCAAAAATGTCACTATTCTGCAACATTCGATTCTGAGAGCTAAGGAACGACCAAGGGATGTTTCTTAAAGGTTTTCCACCTCTTCTAGCACCAAAGGTAAAGTTTTTATTCCCCGAATACATTTTTTGATCCGTAGAACTTAGTTTCTTGGGTAATTGTCCATGGGGAAGGGTTTAGATCTGCGATTTATGGTGGAAAAACCCCTAATTTGGGTATTTGGATCATGGGTTTGGCCTAGGATTAATAATGTTTATTACAATCCATGTAATTAGGCTTCGTATATTGATCTTTGTGTTAATTGATTGTTTGTAGACCAAGAACAAGCGGAAAGAATCCGGAAGGGGAAGAATCATATTTCTTACGGGTTCAAGCTTTGTTCGAGGTAGGTGATGGTTGTGATTTCATGTTTGTGTGATGTATGTTAGTAATTGCTTCATTGTATTGCATGTATGTATGCAAATATTGCATTATTGATCACACCTAATGTAAATGAGTATGAATGAATAACTATATGCCATGAATCATTTGTTGATTGTGATTATGAGAATGTACATTGTGATTGTTATTGTGGTATGTTGAATGGATCGGGTGTCACGTTCGTATCTTTAAATGCTTTATTTTTCATTAATTTGGTTAGTTCGGTTGTAGTAATGGTTCTCCCACCGGAGGGATAGTGTGGGTGCCACTCACGACGGTCTGGGTCGTGACGTCAAGTTTATAAAATATATCCTCCCATAATAGAATGATCTTGTAATGACCCGGCATGTCCTGTTTGGAATGTTTCATGAAATTACAATTTTCCCCTCCCATTATCAACCCCGAGTCTTTTATGATTGAGTTTGAAAAGTTAGTTTGAACTTTAAGTTAAAAGTTGAGAATTTGGTAAGTTTGTGAGTTTTAAAGGCTAAGTTGTTAAGAAAGTGGTTTTGGGGTCTTTTAGATTTTTGAGTGTGGGAATGGAATTCCGTCGATTTCATCAGTCCTGAAATGTGAAATCTAATCTGTGAGAGTTTTTGGTTTCAGATTCTTATTATTTTTGAGGAATTGACATCCTAAGTTGTGAAATTATGGAATTTTACCCTTTGGGTTTACTTTTGTCATCATTCTGGGTTCCAAACGAATCTCGAGTGCCGTTTCGATGTTCTGAGAGATATCTGATTTTCTGATATCTCAATTCTTGTGAGTTCTACTTTTGCGAGAGGTGGCTCGCTTCATGGAGGCCTAGTCACTTTTGCGAAGGGTCAACTCATGTTGACCTTCTTATTTGCGAAGCCTCCATCGCTTAAGCGACCTTCGCTGAAGTGAAGGTCTGGTCACAGAAGTGAGGCCTGTGTTTTAAGCGGGTTTCGCTTTAGTGACATTAGAGGGGGGTTTTGTTGCCATATTCAGGGTTTAAGCCCCATTTCATCATTTTTGAGCTTTGGGGACCCTTGGTAGCGTTTTTTGAAGGATTTTCTATGGTGATTTTGAAGGGATGTTGATTCCTTTTTTCAAAATGATTTTTACTATTAAGTTTCTAAAGCCTTAAACATCATTTTCAAGTATTAATTTTTTTATTCAAACCTTGACTTTAGAATGGGGTTTTGAGTGGATTGACCCACCTTGCAAGAGGATTGATGTGGGCATTGTTGTTTCCGGAAATTTATTATGAATACTTGCTTATGTATAGATTGTGTGGCTTTGGAAGTGGTTCAGAAGGTGAAGACTCAACTAATGGAGTGATTGTTGATTGATTTAAGGTAAGTGGCTTCTTAAACATTGTATTCTAGTTGAATTCATATCATTCCTTCATTGATTGTGTGTTGGGAGTAACAGGGATGAGCTGAATGGTTTAGATTATCCACTCGACACATCTAAATGAATAAAAAAGGGGTTTAAATTAAAAAGGCTACATATTGAACATGATGATGTGAATTGCCTTAATGTAACCCTTGTTGATTGATGAATTGTTTGAAAGCATGAATGTGGACTTGAATTATCCAAATTATTGTTTCTTCTATGTGGTGTGCTATTTCTTGTGTGCCTTGATCGTTGAACATCTTGATGAGACATATGATAATTGTGATGTCGAGGTCATTTCTGGTGAGTGTTTATAAAGCTGATGGGAAATGGTTCTAGCTAGTCAACTGATATAAAATTGATGGAAAATGGTTCCAGTTAGTGATTTGATATAATCTGATAGAAAATAGTTTCGGCTAGTGATTTTATATAAAGCCGATGGAAAATTGTTTCGGCTAGTGAAATAAAGCCGATGAGAAATGGTTCCGCCTAGTGATATACAGTCGATGGAAAATAGTTCCGGCTAGTAATGTGATATAAAGCTGATGGAAAATGGTTTGGGCTTGTGATGTGATATTATGTCGATGGGAAATTGTTCCGGCAAGAGATTGAATTATTGTGACTTGATACGCTTATGCGTGACTTTCTTTATACTTAAGATTGATGTAATTGTGGGGTGTGGCTGAACTACTTGTCATTGCAATTGACTTATTTGATTCTTTTAATTAATACATTTTGAAGATTTGAATTGTGAATATTGGGCATGTAAGCTGAGTACCATAGAATTGCTAGGTTTGGCTGATTTTTGTGCAGGTTGTAGTTTTGAGGAGGTTCGGTTGGAGAGTCGGGGTATTCATTTTCTACCTAGTTGCTTTGTTTAGTATGTTGCTTGATGGGTACTGTGTTGTTGGTACTCACCCCTTTGTTTTACATATGTGTAAGTTTCGAGCCCAGATCCTGTGATCTTCTGCTTCTTCTCCATTCAGTCAAAGTCATTGAAGGATTTGAGAGGTAGTTGCTTGTCATCCCGACGGGCCCTCTTTTCCTTTTCATTAAGATTTGTTATACTTGAAAAACAAAGACTGAGACTTGTATTTATTTTTTAATTTTGTACTTATGTATTCAGTGGCTTGTACACATGACAATAAGATTTTGGTGGTCTTAATAGAAGAATAGGTTTTCCGCATTATCTTGTTCTTAATTTTAATATTTTCTGCATTTCTTTCGTTTTCATTAGGTTGAGCTTGTCTTGGTGGGAAAAGACAAGTACCATCACATCCATTTTTGTGTCGTCAAAAATGGTATCAGAGACCCAGGTTAATAGGTCTCACATGTGCACAATCCAAGTCTAAGTAGAGTATTGAGGATCGGTACGAAGATGTTTGCACCTATCTTCAAGAGGCTACAATGATTTTTAGGAACTTCCTATTATTCATCCGTCTTATCATGCGTTGTTAGCTTCGCTTGTGCTGAGTTGTCGCGTGCTATTTTTGCAGATATCGAGGACCAAAGCTTCTGTTTCCAATGATAGAGGGGAGGCAGTACCTGATCCTATTGTTGAGGCCCCAACTTTGGGTAGAGGTAGGGCCCGAGCTAGAGGTCGTACTCGTGGAGTAGCACCAGGTAGAGGTCGTGCCCGTAGAGCGGCACCAGCAAGAAGCAGGCTAGAAAGGTTTTTTCTAAGCCACATGTTGATAGTCTTAGAGGAGTTAGGGGAGCCCAAGAGGGCCCATTCTTCTGGTCAATTTTCTGGTGCCTCATCTAGAGGTAGAGGTTCGCCTAGGGGTAGTTGTTCTTTCCATCATTGTGGACCGGCTCATTCTTCTATGCTAGTAGATGAGGGTGGGCATTCGGCCCGAGGGTATTATTATTCTTGCCGAGGTGGCTATGGTAGTTCATGGAGTTCACAACATTAGTTATCTAGGCTGAGGTCTTGCTATACTTGTGGAGATCCAGGTCATATGATGCGACAATGCTCTCTACAGACTCATTCAGGTCCTCAGTGTTCACTTTCAGCTGCTCTAGCTAGGGATTCAGCACCTCCAGATATGGGTCAATGCAGTTTTTAGTCTGGAAGAGGTTGCAAGACTACTGGTAGAGGTACTCCAACGTAGCAGGGTGGAGGTAGAGGTTCTACTCAGGCTGCAGGCGGCCGAGATGGCCAGTGATATGCCTTTCCAGGAAGGCCTGAGGCTGAGACTTCTGACAATCAGGACTTAAAGTGTATCCGAGGCGTAACATGGAGTATAAGACCCCGAGAGGCCCTACACAAGCCACTTAGCATACATTATACAAGATAATAGAAAATCGAGAGATTTTAAAAGACAATTTCAAAACATAAGAGTTTATAAAAATTATAACGGGAGTTTAACATAGTCTCAAAGCCATCTTGAACATCAAGAGTGATCGGAACGTAACCCGTACATCACATAAAAAACTTTAAATTTAATGACAATATGAAATAAAGGCTCGGTCCTAGGGAGGACTCACCAATCTTCAATATCTACTAACTGACCCATAGCCACGGAGATGCGAAACTGGAGCGTCGGACCGTGTAATTTTGAAAGAATGTAGGTAAGAGTATGCATTCGTACCAAAATGTACCAAGTATGATAGCAATGTATAGAGTTATAAAGTGATGCTAAAAAGGACCTTTCAAGTCATGCAAAGACCAAGGTAAAACCATAAGATAAGAGGTTATAAAACATAATCGTAATCATGGTAAATGCAAGTAAAACTCATCTTTGAACACATATGAGATACTTCTTAAAGTAGCCTTAGTTCATCATTATTGTGTGAAGTAGCCTTAAACGACATTTAAGACCATCTGAGCTATAACATGAAATCTGGTATCTGCCCCACACCAAAAATAGGTGTCCTCAATTGCCAAGGTAAGAACCATGAACTTCTAGCTTAAGTGGATCCACTAGCTAATGATTATCTAAGACAATCATCTTATGATGGCACATAGTTTATGGGACACGGGTAATGGCCACTTGTCCACTCGATGCTAAGCATAATTCCCACCGATCAATCATCAATCATATTCATCTTATCTTTAAGGGACATGGAAAATAGCCTCTTTTGTTTTACTGTGGGGACATGGGTAATCGCCTCTTGTATTACCATTAAAATAGCTGCTAAAACTTGATTCATAGTTAAGTTGAGAAAGACTTTCAACTCTAAGAATCCTTTATGTCAGAAAACCTTTCACATTCAAGTATTGAGTATTATGTGAGAGATCCTTTCACAACAACAATAACAACATTTATGCTTTACTCTCAAAGCAACTCATATCATTTTCATCAATTTCATAAGAACATGCATATATTCATAAAATTCCCTTTCAAAGTTCAAAACCCACTTTAAATCATCATAGTATAGAAAACATGGGTTAAATATGGGTTCATGGGTATTCATCTAAAAAATATAGAATTATCTAAATTCATGCATAATAGCTCATATAACAATCAATTGAATCAACATTGAAAGGAACCCATGACATGGAAGAAAACCCTAACTTCTATTGGAAATTTCTAACTTAAAATTTTTAGAATTTAGGAACCCTATGGAGGAAAGGACCCCATAGGTGAATACTATCATACCTTGATGCCAAAACCTTGAAATCAATGGTGGAATTGGAGACTTGACTTGATACCCCAGCTTTATTCTTCAAACTTTAGATAGAGAAATATTTGAGAGGATGACTTGATCTTCTTTTGAGAATTTGAGATAATGAATTGATTTGGGTGATTTTAGGGTAAAAATCATTATATATGGCTTTAGGTAGAAGGACAAATGACACAGTATTGAGTTAAAATAATTAGGAAAAGACACTGCAGCCAGTGACTTAAAACTGCCAAGTTGAGTGACTAGAAGCCCAAAACGGGTCGTCTACATCACCATGGCCCGTCTAACGGGTCGTGAAGAAATTCTGCCTTATAGGGCTTTACTATTTTTGTCATAACTTCTTACTCCGAGATTGGAATTAGGCAAACTCAGTGGCGTTCGTAAGAGGTCTCACTTATCTTTAATTTTATAGGTCATGGGATAGCTAATTCATTTTGTGATAAAATATATGATAATTTGAAGTTGACATAAACTCTAAGTCTAATAAACCCCTTAACGGACGACTTCACGGTGTGTGTGGGGCTTCACGGGCCATTTAGACATCTGTTGACCTTGGCTACTGGCTAGGGGAGAAGCCCCTTACAACAAGGTGGCTTGACGACCCGATTAACGGTCCGTCAACCTCACCACGGGCTATCTAGGCTTCCGTGGGAGGGACACCTCCTTGGGGCAGGTTCTAGAACATACCAAAAGTGCCCAAATGGATTGTGTTCCCTTACACAGCCTGTCTAGGGCTCCGTGGAGGGTTTCATGGTCCACCTTTTGGTCCTTATCATGACCGTTGACCCTTTTTCTAGCTTTTCTCTAATCTGAGGTGTTACACTTATGTTGTGATCACACGTATCGTCCTAGTTCGCCATCGATATGCCTTTGTATATTTTGATCCTGGATCTAGTTTCTCATATGTGTCTACCTATTTTGTTGTTGGGTTTGATATGATATCTGTTAGCATGCCTTTGCCTATTCATTTTTCTACACCAGTAGGTGAATCCTTAGTGGTGGATCGAGTGTATTGATCTTGTCTTGTTTCTTTGGTCGGGTATGATAATTTGGTAGACCTGATTATTTTGGGGATGGTAGACTTTGATATTATCTTAGGTATGGATTAGCTTTCCCCGCATCGTGCTATTCTTGATTGTTATGCTAAGATTGTGACCTTAGCGATGCTGGGTGTCCTGAGAGTTGAGTGGATGGGTTCTTGTTGTTCCTACCCTAGAAAAATTATGTCTTCCATTAGATCTCAGAGATTGGTTGATAGAGGGTATTTTTTCCTACTTTGCTTTCATTAAGGATACTAGTGTTGAGACACCTCCTATGGATTCCATGCCTGTAATTCGAGAGTTTGTAGATGTGTTTCCTACTGATCTTCGAGGTGTTCCTCCAGATAGGAATATTGATTTTGCTATTGACTTAGAGCCAGGCACCAAGCCCATCTCTATTCCTCTTTATCGTATGGCTCCAAATGATTTAAAGGAATTGAAGGACCAGTTGCAGGATCTGTCAAGTAAGGGGTTTATTCACCCTAGTGTTTCTCCATGCGGTTCTTATGTGTTGTTTGTCAGTAAGAAGCATGGATCTATGAGTATATGTATTGATTATCGAAAGTTTAACAAGGTGACAGTGAAGAACAAGTATCCTCTTCCTCATATTGACGATTTGTCTAATTATCTTTAGGGTGCATCTCTATTTTCTAAGATTGAAATGAGGTCCTGTTATCACTAGCTGAAGATTAGGGGACTGGATATCCCTAAAACAGCTTTCAGAACTCGTTATGGGCATTATGAGTTTCTTGTGATATCTTTAGGCTTGACTAATTCTCATGCACCGTTCATGGAGTTGATGAACGAGGTGTTTAGACTGTATCTAATTCCTTTGTAATAGTGTTCATTGATGACGTATTGGTGTACTCCAACACTAAGGTGGATCATGATCGGCATTTGAGGACTGTACTACAGGGATTAAGGGAAGAGAAGCTTTATGCCAAATTTTCAAAGTGTGAGTTTTGGCTAGATTCTGTGGCATATTTGGAACACATGGTATCCAAGAAGGGTATTCAAGTAGATCTAGCCAAGATTAAAGAAGTGAGGGGTTGGATCAGACCTACATCGGTTACTGAGATTTAGACTTTTATGGGACTTGAGGGCTATTACTGATGATTTATGCAGAGCTTCTCTTCCATCTCCTTTGACTAGATTGACTTGGCAGAGTGTGAGTTTTCCGTGGTCTGATGAGTGTGAGGAGAGATTTAAGAAACTCAAGACTTTGTTGACCTCGACTATTGTTTAAATTTTACTTGAGGGGGGCATGGACTTCACTTCTTATTGCAATGCTTCTTGAGTTGGGTTAGGAGGTTTTCTGATGTACAAGGGTGTCCACGCCCCGAGCCCACACCCTGAACGTGGCTGGCACTGGAGAACCATTGTTGGTCCCAAGCAAACCCTTGTCCTGGCTCAATACTCAGTGGTAGACTTGCTCAACAATATGTGACCTGAATTTGCAAAGATTAATGTAACACCTTGTATCCGAAAAGAGGCAAATATCAGATTTCCAGGTGCTGCAACAGCCAAACAACGCAAGCCACCCACGGTTCGTGGAGTGGACGACGGACCGTAGGTGTGGTCCGTTGTTGCTCTGCCTGGGTAAGGTTTGAGGGTTCAGGACCATGACACGACCTATAGACCGTAGATCAGACCACGATTCGTGGTCGGCTCTGTGGTTCGAGACCCCAAAAATCAAATTCCTACCATGAACAATGGTTCACCAGGATGGACTGTAGGTTAGAAGACGGTCCGTCGACTGGGTCCGGCAGTGGTAGCTGACAGTTATTATTTCAGGGTTAGTTGAGTCTTTTCCTAATTAATTAGTTTCAATACTATGTCATTTTTGTTATGCTTAGAACCCCTATAAGAGTCTTTTTAACCCCAAATTCACCCCATTTACTTAATTCTTCTAAATTCCCAAAAGAAATCCAATTCTTCTAAAATATTCTCTCTTTAGGAACTTGAAGAAGAAGAAGAAGATTTCACCTAGGGTTTCAAGCTATGGGTCAAATTCCTCCATTGAAGACTAACAATTGAAGTCAAGGTATGATAGTTTTCATTCATGGATCCCTTTCATCCATGAAGTTCCTAAATCTTTCTATTTCAAATGGTAGAATTCCCCAATTGAGGTAGGGTTTTCTTTAATTAGCATGGGTTCTTATCATTATTGAATTAAATGCTTTAATTATGATCTTCTATGCATGAATTGATGAATTGCAATGCCTTGATGATGAATTTCCCTATGAACCCATGTGATCCCAATATTTTCAAGTTATGAACTATATGTTGAGGGATTTTGATCTTCAAGGAAGAGTTT
This sequence comes from Solanum etuberosum, assembly GCA_029582245.1. Classification (NCBI taxonomy): domain Eukaryota; kingdom Viridiplantae; phylum Streptophyta; class Magnoliopsida; order Solanales; family Solanaceae; genus Solanum; species Solanum etuberosum. Next base: position 80,611 of record JAJONR010002014.1, on the reverse strand, counting down.
TATGAAATTAAGCATGTATTACTAGTTTTACATGTATGTATGATGAAATCCATATCTAACCCATATTTTCTAAGAGTTGATGATTGAAATTGGGTTTTGACCTCAAAGAGGTAAATTATGGACTTATGCATTATTTTATGAATCTATGCAAATGTTTTAAGGATGCTTTGAGAGTAAAGTACCAATGATGATTATGTTGTGTTCTGAAAGGACATTATCACTAAAACTCATACTAGCATGATGTTAAATGTTTTTCTCACATAGAAAGGATTCTTAGGTTGAAAGGTTTTCTCACCTAATTGAATAAAAGACTAGGAGCTATCTTAATGAAACTAGCTTGAATTGGTTGTCCAAGGTCACCTTTTCATGAGTAATGAAGTCAAGTAAGAAATGACTTTTCCATGGAAATTTATGCTTAGTACCGAGTGGATATTAACAATGAGATGTAAGCTCTCCCGTTAGTAGAGGCCGGGTTTCCATAGTAATCTCATGAGATGAAAGCACCCCGTTAGTAGATGCCGGGTTTCTAGTAGAAATCTCCTTATCCCATAAAATATGTGCCCCCATTCATAGAATAGCTAGTGGATCCAGTTAAGCTAGAAGTTCAAGGTTCTACCTTAGGAAAGTAGAATACATCTTTTCGGTGTGGGGTAGACACCGGATTCTGGGTTATAGCTCACATTGTCTCAATGTCGGTTAAGGGTATTTCCCCACAAGTAAAATGAACAAAGCTTACTCAAGGAGTATTACATATGAGTTCAAAGATGCTAGAGAAGAAGTTAGCTTGCATTGGCCATGATGTTATGACTTATGTTTTATAAAGCTTTTATATCATGTTTAGCTTGGTCAATTGCATGTCATGAAATTTTATGTCCATTGAACATGTTTTAAATATTTTATGCATGGCTATCATACTTGGTACATTATTTTGTACTAACGCATACTCTTGCCTACATTTTTCCCAAATGTAGGGTCCTATATTCAGGGTTCTCAGTTTCGTGGCTAGTTAGTGATTTGATTGATTCCCGAGCTTTGGTGAGTCCTCATGCTTCGAGGATGGAGTTTTATTGTCTTAGTTTCTTTCTTGTATTTCACTTTTGAACATGATGCATGGGCTAGGCCCAATTTCATTCGATTGTATTAGATGGCTATGATGAGACATGAATTTAGACTCCGCTTTTCGTTTCCTAAAATGATTTAGACTTGGACTATTTTTTTACTCTTATTGTTCTATTTCTTATGTTATGAGAGCTAAGTGGCTTGTATGGAGTCCTCCGGGGTTCTATACGCCATGTTGCATCTAGTGGGTACCCCTGGGTTGTGACAAACTAGGTATCAGAGCACAAGGTTTAAAATGGTCCTAGGATGTCTCATAAGCTACGTCTAGTAGAGTCTTGTTCATGAGTGTGAAGTGCGCCACATTTATGAATAAGAGGCTACAAGATGAGTAGGAAACTCCCCTTCTTTCACTACCCTTAAGTCGTGTGATAGAGTTTAACTCTATAAAGTCTCTCTCCTAATCCTTATCCTATGTTCTTCAGGATATGGCTACCCAAAGACCTTATGCTAAAAGGAATGTGAGGGAGAATGCGGAACAAGAAGCTCCTCCCCAAGCTCCTCAAGTTCTGGTCGATCCTTTGGCCGAGCATGTGACTAATGGGGAGTTTAGGGCTACTTTTCAACTGTTGGCTCAAGAGGTGACGGCCCAAGCCAATAGGGAGGTTGTGGTTCCCACTAGTTCAAATGCAAATTCAGTGGCTTCAAGAGTGAGAGACTTCACGAGGATGAATCCTCTGGAGTTTCATGGGTCAAAAGTTGAGGAAGATACTCAAAATTTTATCGATGAGGTCCATAAGATTTTGGTGGTCATGGGAGTTACATAATTGGAAAAGGTGGAGTTGGCCGAAAGATGCAGGCCCTCTTGATTGGGAGAAGTTTAAGGCCGTATTTTTTTTATAGATTCTTTCCCCTAGATATGAGGGAAGCCAAGGTGCTCGAGTTTATTAACCTGCGGCAAGGGAGTATGAGTGTGAGGGAGTATGCTCTAAAGTTCACTCAATTGTCGAAATATGCTCCAACAATGGTTGCAGATTCAAGGGCTAGAATGAGTACGTTCATTTTTGGGGTGTCCAAAATGGTGGTTAAAGAATGCCGAACCGCCATGCTTATGACATGTACATCTTTCGTCTCATGGTACATGCACAACAAATTGAGGAGGAAAAACATAAGGAAAAGTCTAGAGAGGTAAAAAGGACAAAAACTGGTGATGGTCATTTCTCTCATGGAAGGTCCGATGGGCAAGGCGTCCTAGATTCCAACAAAAGTTTTTTCGGCCGAGAATCTTCTAATGCTCCTCCAAAGTTCAACCAAGGTAGGGTGTCTAACCCTAAGCCTCAAGGAGGTAATAGTAGTGGATCTTTATTGTCTAGGCCTAATTGTACTAAGTGTGGAAGAAAGCACGATGGTAAGTGCCTAGCCGGCACGGATGGTCCCTTCGGTTGTGATAAGAGTGGTCACAAAATGAGGGATTGCCTAATGCTTATGGCTAAGGGAAGATAGGGCAAGCAAGCTACTCCTACGGTTCCAACGCTCCTAAGCAAAATCACTTTTATGCTCTTCAGACTAGAGGTGAATAAGAGAGTTCTCCTGATGTGGTTACCGATATGTTGTAAGTTTTCCAACTTGATGTATATGCTTTACTTGATCTCGGTGCTACTTTGTCATTTGTGACGCCATATGTGGCTCTGAGGATTGATGTGCTCCCCGATGTGTTGTTAGAACCTTTTTTCTGTCTTTACCCCTGTTGTTGATTTTGTGGTGGCTAAAAGGGTCTATAGAAAGTGTCCCATTTCCTTGTCTCATAGATTTACTCTTGTTGACTTGGTAGAGCTTGATATGTTAGACTTTGATGATATCTTAGGTATGGATTGGATGCACTCTTGTTATTCTTTTATTGATTGTAGAACTCGTGTAGTCAAGTTTCAGTTTCCGAATGAGCCTATCCTAGAGTGGAAGGGTGAAAATTCTATGCCTAACGGTCAGTTTTTCTCTTGTCTAAAAGCTAGAAAGATGATTTCTAAGGGTTGCATTTACCATCTAGTAAGGGTGAGGGATGTAGATTCTGAAACCTCTTCTCTTGAGTCGGTCCCTATTGTAAATGAGTTCCTAGAAGTGTTCCCAAATGACTTACCCGGTATTACTTCAGAGAGGGAAATAGACTTCGGTATTGTCCTTCTCCCAGATATGCAACCTATCTCTATTCCTCCTTATCGTATTGCTCTGGCAGAACTTAAGGAGTTCAAAGAGCAATTGAAGGATCTGTTAGACAAGGGTTTCATATGACCAAGTATCTCTCCATGGGGTGCTTTGGTATTGTTCGTTAGAAAGAAGGATGTTTCTCTCCGTATGTGTATTGACTATCGTCAGTAGAAAAAGGTGACTATTAAGAATAAGTATCCTCTTCCAAGGATAAATGATTTGTATTACCAACTTCCAAGGGCGAGTTATTTCTCTAAGATTGTTCTTCGGTCGAGCTATTACCAATTGAGGGTGAGAGAAAATGACATTCCGAAGATGATTTTTCAAACTTGGTATGTCCATTATGAGTTCCTAGTAATGTCGTTTGGTCTGACTAATGCTCCGGCGGTGTTTATGGACTTGATGAATAGAGTGTTTAGGCAATACCTAGACATGTTTTTGATCGTGTTTATTGATGATATTTTGATCTACTCAAGAAGTGAGACTGAGCATATTGATCATTTGAGGATCGTATTGCAAGTTCTTAAGGACCAACAACTTTTTGAAAAGTTTAGCAAATGTGAATTTTGGTTGAGATCCGTAGGTTTCCTTGGTCATATTGTCTCTAGCAAGGGTATTAAGGTAGATCCTAAGAAGACGGATGCGGTCAAGAGTTGTCCTAGACCTCTATCTCCTTCGGATATTAGAAGCTTTTTGGGTTTGACCGATTATTATAGAAGGTTTGTTGAAGGTTTCTCTTCAATTGCCTCTCTTTGACGGCCTTGACTCAAAAGAAGGCCCTGTTCATATGGTCGAAAGCATGTGAGAAGATTTTTCAAGAGTTGAAAGATAGACTTACTTCCGCTCCGGTGTTGACCTTATCAGACGAATCAGATTGTTTTGTGGTTTATTGTGATGCCTCGAGATTTGGGCTAGGGTGCGTGCTAATGCAAAATGGGAAAGTTATTGCCTATGCCTCAAGGTAACTTAAACTCCATGAGAAGAATTATCCTACTCACGACCTTGAGTTAGCGGCGGTCGTGTTTGCCCTAAAGATTTTGAGAAACAGTTTGTATGGGGTTCATGTTGATATGTTTACCGATCACAAGAGTTTGCAATATGTGTTTAATCAAAAGGATTTGAATCTTAGCCAAAGAAGGTGGCCTGAGTTATTGAAGAATTATGACATGAGTTTCCTTTATCACCCCGGTAAAGATAATCTGGTAGCGGATGCTCTTAGTCGGTTATCTATGGGCAATGTGGCTCATATTGATGAAGAAAAGAGAGAGTTGGTTCGAGAAGTTCATAGGTTGGCTTAGTTAGGTGTTCAACTAGTGGGCTCTACCAAAGGTGGTGTTATGGTTCACAATGGTTCCGAATCGACTTTTATGGCGGATATGAAATCCAATTAAGGTCTTGATCCAATTTTGGTAAAGTTGAAAGAGGCGACTCTTAAGAAATCCATTGAGGATTTCTCCCAAGGGGGAGATGGTGTACTTAGATACCAAGGTCGATTATGTGTTCCAAATGTTGATGACTTAAGGGAACAAATTTTGACAGAAGCCTATAGTTTGCGTATTCCATCCACCCGGGAGCCACCAAGATGTACCGTGATTTATGGGAAGTCTGTTGGTGGAATGGGATGAAGAAGGATATTGCGGGATTTTTGGCTAAGTGTCCAAATTGCCAACAAGTTAAGGTTTTGCATCAGAAACCGGGAGGTTTTTCCCAAGATATTAGCATTCCTACTTGGAAGTGGGAAGACTTGAATATGGACTTTATTGTTGGTTTGCCTCGCACCCGGCGACATCATGACTCTATTTGGGTTATAGTGGATCGGATGACGAAATCAGCTCATTTCCTTCCCGTCAAGGTTTCCTATTCGGTGGAGGACTATGCCAAGTTATATTTGAGATAAATTGTAAGGCTACATGGAGTGCCTTTGTCCATTATTTCCGATCGAGGTACCCAATTCACTTCTCAGTTTTGGAAGTCATTCCAAAAAGGGCTTTGTACTAAAGTTAAGCTTCGTACAACTTTTCATCCACAAACCAATTGGCAAGAAGAGCGTACTATTCAAACTTTGGAAGATATGTTAAGAGCTTGTATGATTGATTTTAAGGGTAATTGGGATGACCATTTTCCATTGATAGAGTTTCCCTATAATAATAGCTATCACTCAAGTATCAATATGGCTCCATTTGAAGCCTTGTATGGTAGCAGGTGTAGATCTCCCATAGGTTGGTTTGAGGTGGGTGAAGTTTCCCTAATGGGTCCCGAGCAAGTTCATGAGGCTATTGAGAAAGTTTGACTCATTAGAGAGAGGTTGAAAACGGCTCACATTCCGCAAAAGTCTTATGCCGATGTGAGAAGGGATCTAGAGTTTGATGTTACCGATTGGGTTTACTTGAAAATCTCACCCATGAAGGGTGTGATGAGGTTTGGCAAGAAGGGGAAGCTTAGTCCCCGGTATGTAGGCCCATATCAGATTTTGAGGAGTGTTGGTAAGGTTGCTTATGAGTTAGATTTGCCAAATGAGTTGGCAACCGTGCATCCCATTTTCCATGTCTCTATGCTTAAGAAATGTGTTGGAGATCCGACATCCATAGTTTCCCTAGAAGGGTTGGGATTTGATGAGAGCCTTTCATATGAAGATGTTTCGGTTGAGATTTTTGACCGGCAAGTTAAGAGGTTGAGAAACAAGGAAATAGCTTCCGTGAAGGTTTTGTGGAGGAATCAATTAGTCGAGTGTGCTACTTGGGAGGCCGAGGCCGATATGATGTCCCGATATCCTCGTCTCTTTCCTTCTACTCCTATTCTAGCTTGAGGTAATAAGTTTCCTCTTGAGTTGTCCTTGTTTTGGGAGTCATGTGTTTTTATGTGTTTCCATGATTTCCTTAGCATTATGCATCTTCATGAAAACTTGTGTTTTGAAAGAAAGTGAGTTTATATATGATTGATTTTCCTCATATGGTTGTGCATTGAGTATGAGCTGCCTATTGACTTCATGAGTTGAATTGATGAACATGCATTAGCTATGCTTTTTTAAAGTAAATTGCATAGAGGCTCCATGAGATTGTGTTGAGCATGTTTTTATCTTGGAGAAGGTAGTTCCTCCTTGAACATGAGAAATTTTAAGAATTCATGCATAGGTTGATAGATGTAGTTCCTACTTCCTTATGTTGCATTTGAGTATGATGAGCTTGGAGTTGATGTTTCCTCCTTATTTATGTGCATTGCATGCATAATGGGCTGATGGAAGTTAGTTTCACCCCTCTTATGATGTTTAGAGAACGTCCTAGGTTGGAGTCGATAGTTCCTCCTTAGTTGTATGCATTGCATTGTAGGTTGGGTTGTTAGTTCCTCTCCTACCCTTTTTGAACCAGTTTAAATCTCATTCGAGGATGAATGATCCCAAGGGGGAGATATAGTAACACCCCGTATCCGAAAAGAGGCAAATTGCAGCTTTCAAGGTGCTACAGCAGCCGAAACACGCCGGCCACCCACAGCCCATGGAGTGGACCACAGACCGTAGGTGTGGTCTGTGGTTCTTCTGCCTGGGTAAGGTTTGACGGTTCAGGACCACGACACGACCTACGGACCATAGGCCAGACCACGGTTCTGAGTGAGGGTCCATCGTTCAAGACTCCAAAAATCAAGTTCCCGACCATAAACGACGGTTCACCAGGACGGACCGTAGGTCAGACGACGGTCCGTCGACTGGGTCCATCGGTGGTAGCTTACAGTTATTATTTTAGGGTTAGTTGGGTCTTTTCCTAATTATTTAGTTTCAATACTATGCCGTTTTGTTTATGTTTAGAACCCCTATAAAAGTCTTTTTAACTCCAAATTCACCCCATTTACTTCATTCTTCCAAATTCCCAAAAGAAATCCAATTCCTCTCAATATTCTCTCTCTAGGAACTTGAAGAAGAAGAGGAAGATTTCACCTATGGTTTCAAGCTAAGGGTCAAAATCCTCCATTGAAGACTAGTAATTGGAGTCAAGGTATGATAGTTTCCATCCATGGATCCCTTTCATTCATGGAGTTCCTAAATCTCTCTATTTCAAATTGTAGAATTCCCAATTAAGTTAGGGTTTTCTTCCATTGGCATGAGTTCATATCATTATTGAATTAAATGCTTTAATTATGATCTTCTACTCATGAATTGATGAATTGCAATGCTTTTACGATGAAGTCCCCTAAGAACCCATGTGATCCCTATGTTTTCAAGTTCTGAACTATATGTTGAGTGATATTGATCTCCAATGAAGAGTTTTATGAAATTGAGTATGTATTACTAGTTTTACATGTATGTATGATGAAATCCATATCTAACCCATGTTTTCTAGGATTTGATGATTGAAATTGGGTTTTGACCTCAAGGAGGTAAACTATGGACTTATGCATGTTTTATGAATCTATGCAAATGTTTTAAGGGTGCTTTGAGAGTAAAGTACCAATAATGATTATGTTGTGTTGTGGAAGGACATTCTCACTAAAACACATACTAGCATGATGTGAAAGGTTTTTCTCACATAGAAAGGATTCTTAGGTTGAAAGGCTTTCTCACCTAATTGAATCAAAGACTAGGAGCTATCTTAATAAAACTAGCTTAAATTGGTTGTCCAAGGTCACCTCTTCATTAGTTATGAAGTCATGTAAGAAATGACTATTCCGTGAGAATTTATGCTTTGCACTGAGTGGATATTGAAAATGAGATGGAAGCTCTCATGTTAGTACAGGCCGGATTTCCAAAGTAATCTCATGAGATGGAAGCTCCCCCGCTAGTAGAGGCCGGGTTTCTAGTAGTAATCTCCTTATCCCATAAACTATGTGCCCCCATAGGTTGAGTAGCTAGTGAATCCACTTAAGCTAGAAGTTCAAGATTCTACCTTAAGCAAGTAGAATACCTCTTTTCAGTGTGGGGTAGACACCGGATTCCATGTTATAGCTCACATGGTCTTAATGTCGGTTAAGGCTATTTCCCCACAAGTAAAATGAACTAAGGTTACTCAAGGTGTATCACATATGAGTTCAAAGATGTTAGAGAAGAAGTTAGCTTGCATTGGCCATGATGTTAAGACTTATGTTATATAAAGCTTTTATATCATGTTTAGCTTGGTCAATTGCCTGTCATGAAATGAAATGTCCCTTTTAGCATGTTTTAAATGTTTTATGCATGACTATCATACTTGGTACATTGTTTTGTACTAACGCATACTCTTGCCATATTTTCCCCAAATGTAGGGTCCGATATTCAGGATGCTTAGTTTCGTGGCTAGTTGGTGATTTAATTGATTCCCGAGCATTGGTGAGTCCTCATGCTTCGAGGACGGAGTTATATTGTCTTAGTTTCTTTCTTGTATTTCACTTTTGAACATGATGTATGGGCTAGGCCCAATTTCATTCGATTGTATTAGATGGCTATGATGAGACATAAGTTTAGACTTCCGCTTTTTGTTTTATAAAATGATTTACACTTGGACTATTGTTTTACTCTTATTGTTCTATTTCTTATGTTATGAGAGTTAAGTGGCTGGTATGGAGTCCTCCGGGGTTCTATATGCCATGTTACATCTAGGGGGTACCCCCGAGTCATAAAAAACTTGGTATCAGAGCACAAGGTTTAGAATGGTTCTAGGATGTCTCTTAAGCCACATCTAGTAGAGTCTTGTTCATGAGTGTGAAACGTGCCACATTTATGAATGAGAGGCTACAAGATGAGTAGGAAACTCAACTTTTTTCATTACTCTTAAGTCATGCGATAAAGTTTAACTCTATAAAGTCTCTCTCCTAATCCTTATCCTATGTTCTTCAGGATATGGCTACCCGAAGAGCTTATGCTTGAAGGAATGTGAGGGAGAATGCGGAACAAAAAGCTCCTCCCAAAGCTCCTCAAGTTCCGGTCAATCCTTTAGCCGAGCATGTGTTTAATGCGGAGGTTAGGGCTGCCTTTCAAGTGTTGGCTCAAGCGGTAATAGCCCAAGCCAATAGGGAGGTTGTGGTTCCCGCAATATCAAATGTGAATTTGGCGGCTTCAAGAGTGAGAGACTTCACGAGGATGAATCCTCTGGAGTTTCATGGGTCCAAAGTTTAGGAACATCCTGAAGAGTTTATCGATGAGGTCCATAAGATTTTGATGATCATGGGAGTTACACCATTGGAAAAGGCGGAGTTTTCCGCTTATCAATTGAAAGGTGTGGCTCAAGTATGGTATAACTAATGGAAAGAAGGGAGGCCGGAAAATGTGGGTCCTCTTGATTGGGAGAAGTTTAAGGCCGCATTTCTTGATAGATTCTTTCCCCTAGAGATGATGGAATCCAAGGTGCTCGAGTTTATTAACCTCCGGCAAAGGAGTATGAGTGTAAGGGAGTATGATCTAAAGTTCACTCAATTGTCGAAATATGCTCCAACAATGGTTGTGGATTCAAAGGCTAGAATGAGTAAGTTCATTTCGGGGTGTCCGAAATGGTGGTTAAAGAATGCCGAACCGCCATGCTCATTCATGACATGGATATCTCTCGTCTCATGGTATATGCAAAATAAATTGAGGAGGAAAAACTTAAGGAAAAACCTAGAGAGGTAATAAGGGCAAAGACCGGTGATGGTAATTTCTTTCATGCAAGGTTTGATGGGCAAGGTCGTCCTAGATTCTCACAAAAGTTTTCTGGCCGAGATTCTTCTAATGCTCCTCCAACGTTCAACCAAGATAGGGTGTCTAACCCTAAGCTTCAAGGAGGTAATGGTAAGGGATCTTCATTGTCTAGGCCTAATTGTACTAGGTGTGGAAGGAAGCACGATGGTAAGTGCCTATCCGGCATGGATGGTTACTTCGGTTGTTGTAAGAGTAGTCACAAAATGAGGGATTGCCCAATGCTTATGGCTAAGGGAAGAGAGGGCAAGAATGCTACTCCTAGTGGTTCTGTTTCCAATGCTCCTAAGCAAAACCTCTTTTATGCTCTTCAGACTAGAGGTGAACAAGAGAGTTCTCCGGATGTGGTTACCGGTATGTTGAAAGTTTTCCAACTTGATGTATATGCTTTACTTGATCCCGGTGCTACTTTGTCATTTGTGACGCCATATCTGGCTATGAGGTTTGATGTGCTCCCCGATGTGTTCTTAGAACCTTTTTCTGTCTCTACCCCTGTTGGTGATTCTGTTGTGGCTAAAAGGGTCTATAGAAATTGTCTTATTTCCTTGTCCCATAGAGTTACTCTTGTTGATTTGGTAGAGCTTGATAAGTTAGACTTTGAAATTATCGTGGGTATGGATTGGCTGCACTCTCTTTATGCTTCTATTGATTTTAGTGTTCCCTGATGACTTACCCGGTATTCCTCCCGAGCGGGAAATATACTTCGGTTTTGATCTTCTCCCATATATGCAACCTATCTCTATTCCTCCTAATCGTATGGCTCCGGCAGAACTTAAGGAGTTGAAAGAATAATTAAAGGATCTATTAGACAAGGGTTTCATCTGATCGAGTATCTCTCCATAGGCTGCTTCGGTATTGTTCGTTAGATAGAAGGATGGTTCTCTTCGTATGTGTATTGACTATCGTCAGTTAAACAAGGTGACTATTAAGAATAAGTATCCTCTTTCAAGGATAGATGATTTGTTTGACCAACTTCAAGGGGAAAGTTATTTCTCTAAGATTGATCTTCGGTCGGGCTATCACCAATTGAGGGTGAGAGAAAATGACATTCCGAAGATGGCTTTTCAAACTCGGTATGACCATTATGAGTTCCTTGTAATGTCGTTTGGTTTGACTAATGCTCCAACGGCGTTTATGGATTTGATGAATAAAGTGTTTAGGCTATACCTAGACATGTTTGTGATCGTGTTTATTGATGATATTTTGTTCTACTCAAGAAGTGAGAATGAGCATATTGATCATTTGAGGATCGTGTTACAAGTTCTTAAGGACCAACAACTTTTTGCAAAGTTTAGCATATGTGAATTTTGGTTGAGATCCGTAGCTTTCCTTGGTCATATTGTCTCTATGAAGGGTATTGAGGTATATCCTAAGAAGACGGATGCGGTCAAGAGTTGGCCTAGACCTCTAACTCCTTCGGATATTAAAAGATTTTTGGGTTTGGCCGGTTATTATAGAAGGTTTGTTGAAGGTTTCTCTTTAATTGCCTCTCCTTTGACGGCCTTGACTCAAAAGAAGGATAAGTTCATATAGGCTAAGTTTATATGGTCAGAAGCATGTGAGAAGAGTTTCCAAGAGTTGAAATATAGACTTACTTCCACTCTGGTGTTGACCTTACCGGAAGGAACAAATGGTTTTGTGGTTTATTATGATGCCTTGAGAATTGGGCTACGGTGCGTGCTAATGCAAAATGGGAAAGTTATTGCCTATGCCTCAAGGCAACTTAAAGTCCATGAGAAGAATTATCCTACTCACAACCTTGATTTACCGGCGGTCGTATTTGCCCTAAAGATTTGGAGACACTATTTGTATGGGTTTCATGTTGATATGTTTACTGATCACAAGAGTTTGCAATATGTGTTTAATCAAAATTATTTGAATCTTCGCCAAAGAAGGTGGCTTTAGTTGTTGAAGGATTATGACATTAGTGTCCTTTATCACCTTGGTAAAGCTAATGTGGTAGCGGATTCTCTTAGTCGGTTATCTATGGGTAGTGTGGCTCATATTGATGAAGAAAAGAGAGAGTTGGTTCGAGATGTTCATAGGTTGGCTCGGTTAGGTGTACAATTAGTGGACTCCACCCAAGGTAGTGTTATTGTTCACAATGGTTCCCAATCCTCTTTTGTGGCGGATGTGAAAGCCAAGTAAGGTCTTGATCCAATTTTGGTAGAGTTGAAAGAGGCGGTGCTTATGAAATCCGTTGAGGCTTTCTTCCAAGGGGGAGATGGTGTACTTAGATACCAAGGTTGATTATGTGTTCCAAATGTTGATGACTTAAGGGAATTTTTTTTGAAAAAAGCCCATAGTTCGCAGTATTCCATCTTTCCGGGAGCGACCAAGATATACCGTGATTTACGGGAAGTCTATTGGTGGAAAGTGATGAAGAAGGATATTGCGGGATTTGTGGCTAAGTGTCCAAATTGCCAACAAGTGAAAGTTGAGCATCAGAAACCGGGAGGTTTGTCCCAAGATATTAGCATTCGTACTTGCAAGTGGGAAGAGTTGAATATGGACTTTATTGTTGGTTTGCCTCGCACCCGGCGACAACATGACTCTATGTTGGTTATAGTATATCGGATGACGAAATCGGATCATTTCCTTCCCGTCATGGTTTCCTATTCGGCGGAGGACTATGCCAAGTTATATTTGATAGAAATGGTAAGGCTACATGGAGTGCCTTTGTCCATTATTTCCGATCAAGGTACCCAATTCACTTCTCAGTTTTGGATGTCATTCCAAAAGGGGCATGGTACTAAATTTATGCTTAGTACTAAAGTTAAACACAAGCTTAAACTGATAAAAGAGAAACATACTAACATCGTCTCAACTCAACTCAACTAAACTCAAGGATACTCAACTCAACTCAAATCAAGAATACTCAACTCAATATGAAAGCAACAATAAGGATGCAATTTATATAAAGGTTTTAAAACAGTAGACAATAACTCAATTTATATAAAACTATACAATAATAAACTCTTTACTCTTATTTGAGAGATTACCAAACCGACAACAATCACTATGAGCTATGTGATGATACAACATCTTGCTCACGCTGCCAGAACTATCCTATACCTTGCCGGAGTATAAGACATCCTCAACTAAGTGGATCTACTAAGTTGTGCTTAAAATCAATACAGAATCATCTAAAAGGTATGACCCTTTACCCATGTTGGCATACAAGGTTTATGAGGATTTTAATTTGTCTCAACTCATCCCCATATATGTGCTCAATACTACTCCCAATAATAAATATACCTCATGTTCATATGTTTTAAAGAAAACATAACTCCTCCTCAATTTTAGATAATTACACAAAATATTTCTCTTAAAAGAGATGATGCTCAAAACTCCTCATAAACTTATTTAGAAATCAATGTTTCGCTCATTTTAGATGTAAAAGTGTTTACATACTTGAGAATACTTAGTCCACTCATACTAATTTTGAAAAAATGAACTGAACTCTCCTTATCCTAATACTGAATTACTCAAGTCTTAAAACAAGTTATAAATAATTGTAGAAGATTTATCAAAAGGACTCAAAAGAGTTTCTCGAACTTTACTCTTAATATTTACTTTAATTTGAAAAGAGAAGTTAAGAGACATGATTAGGATATATGTAGGATCTCTCAATGATTTATGAAGGTTTAAATAGTTAGGATTAAGAAGGAATTAAAGCTCGACTCAAAGGAACAAGTACGGAAGGGAAAGTGGACTAACGCTCCTGGCGCATCCTTGGCGGGCCACACCAGCCCTCCATTTAGTGGGGCTGGTTTGTGGTGCACTGCAGGCGCAGGGCCCCAGCCGTCCTGGCGCATCAAGGGTGTGCCGCCTCAGCCCAAACCCAGAAAATCTGATGAATTTTTCTTGCTCAATTAGCGGCCTAACTCATCTAGAATCGATCGATTTCCTTCAAAACTCATTTATATTTTTAAACCCAACATAATTACAATGAAATCCATTGAAAATACCTCTGGAACAATACTCATTCGCAAGATCCTCACCTCAAGAACTCAACAAAACTCCTTTATCATAGAATGAAGCACAAAACCTCAAAGAACTCAATCAAGAACTCAATATACTCAATATCATGGATGAATTCGAAATTTGAAACTCATGATTGGCATGAGGGTGAAAAAACCCATCACTATGAAAACTTACATACCTCGAAAGAACCATGTTTTTGGCGATTTCTCTAAATTCTTGAAGAGCATCTTGAAACCTCCTTTTTTCTCCTCTTGAACTTTGCCCTAACTTTCTTGAATGCTTTAGAATGAACAAAATATGAATTTATCTTATTAGACCCCTCAACTTAAGTGAGTAAAATATGTAGGCCTAGTGGGGTAAGGAAGAAACCAAAATACCCCTCCTTAAATCAGATAAATTTCCTTAACTGGATGGATTGTACTCAACCGCGCATATCTCCCTGATCTGAACTCAGAATTTAGTAAACTCGGTGGCGTTGGAAAGTGGACTCAGCATCCTCCGATTAGATATTTCATAGGACATCTAACTCATCCTGTGCAGAAAGTTATGGTCATTTTATGTTGACCGAAAACTCACAATTTAAGACTAACTTGTACCAATCTCAATTTAGCTCTTTCTAATGTAGTTCTTTCAAAATTTAGCTCTTTTTTAGACCGAGGTGTTGCAATATCTCCCCCTTGGAAACATTCGTCCTCTGATGAGATCACTCTAAAGAGCACTGAGGGTGGTAACAACTAACACCCAGCCCAAACACTGAACATGCAATTTAACAAAACATAGCATATCAATTTAAAGAGTGTTTTACAAAAAGTCATTACCCTGGTGTAGAATTTCTCCAGAAGCAAAGAGATGTGGGTATGTCTTATTCATATCCTCCTCAGCCTCCCAAGTAGCTTACTCAACAAATTGATTCCTCCATAAGACCTTGATTGATGCAACCTCCTTTGTTCTCAACCTGCGAACCTGGCGATCAAGTATCTCAACAGGTTTCTCCTCATAAGATAGGCGTCCTTAATAACAATATTTTCAGTAGGTAAAATAAGTGAAGGATCGCCTATACACTTTTTCAACATAGAAATGTGAAATACCGGATGGACTGCTGCCAACTTTGACGATAGCTCCAACTCATAAGCTACATTGCAATTTCTCTTGGATATCCTTTAAGGACTAATATACCGGGGACTGAGTTTCCCTTCTTACCAAATCTCATAACACCCTTCATGGGTGAAACCTTCAAGTAGACCCAATCATCCACCTAAGACTCCAAGTGTCATCTCCTAACATTTGTATAGTATTTCTGACGATTTTGCGTTGTTTTCAACCTTTATTGAATGATCTTCACTTTCTACATAGCTTGATGAACCAAGTCTGGTCCTATCAACCCAGCTTCACCAAACTATCCAATAGGAGATCTACATCTTCTCCCATAAAGAGCCTGATAGGGAGCCATCTCGATGCTAGAGTAATAACTATTATTGTATGCAAACTCTATGAGAGGTAAGTGATCATCCAAATTACCTTTTAAATCAATCACACAAGCCCTAAACATATCCTCTAAAGTCTAAATTATGTGCTCTGCTTGACCATCAGTTTAAGAATGGAAAGCAGTACTCAAATTTACTTTCAAACCCAAACACTTTTTAGAAAAACTTCCAAAATTATGCATTGAATTATGCACCCCTATCAGAAATGATGGACACCGAGACTCCATGAAGTCTGACTATCTAGTGAATATATAATCTGGCATAATCTTCTACTGAATAGGTAGTTTTAACAGAAAAAATGGGTTGATTTAGTCATCTGATCTATAATCACCCAAATCGAATCGTGCTGCTTACGAGACCGCGACAAACAAGTAATGAAATCCATATTAATCATCTCCCACTTCCATTTTGGATTATCTATGTTCTTAGCCATACCACTGGGCCTTTTGTTCTCTACCTTGACTTGTTGGAAATTCGGCCATTTAGCAATGAACTCTGCAATACACCTCTTCATACTACTCCACCAATAGACTTATTTCAAGCCACGGTACATCTTTTTGGAACAAGGATGGACTGAATATTTGGAACTAGAGGCCTCTACCATGATCATGTCTTGAAGCTCATCCACCAATGGTACGCGCAATCTACCTTGATAACTCAACACACCATCTCTCCCTTGTTCAAAAGCCATCACTTTTTGCTTATGAACAACTGCCTTCAACTCAAGAAAAACAGGGTCTTGGTCTTATTTCTATTTCACTTCGGACACTAGTGATGAATCAGGCCCATTCATCACCACTACTCTACCTTCATTGGAATCCAACAATTGTACTCCCAATCATACAAATATGTGCACATCTTTTGCTAATTCTTTCTTGCCTTCCTAAACATAGGAAGTACTACCCATAGATAACCTGCTCAAAGCATCAGAAACAACATAAGCCTTACCTAGGTATTTCAACTACTCTTTTAACTTTTTCAACTTAGCTGGAGCCATTCTATATGATGGAATAGAAATAGGTCAAGTATCAGGAAGAATATCTATGCTGAGGTCTATTTCTCTCTCAGGAGGGACTCCGGGAAGATCATCTAGAAAGACCTCTGGAAAGTCACTCAGAACTGGAACTTACTGAATAGGCGGTGTCTCAACACTAGAGTAAATAACTCACACTAAGGGATAGATGCACCCCTTGGAAACAAACTTTCTAGCCTTATGGTACGAAATAAAACAACCCTAAGGCACTGTTGAACTACTCCTCCACTCTATAACTTGCTCATTAGGAAAAAGGAATGTAACTACTCGAGTCCCACAATCAACTGAGGCATAACATGCATGAAGCCAGTCCATACCTAAAATAACATCAAAGTCCACCATGTCTAACTCGACTAAGTCAGCCATAGTGTCCTTGTTATTGACAAAGATGGTACAATCAAAATACACTCTCTCAGCTATAACAGACTCTCCAATAGGTGTGGAAACACTGAAGGGCTCAAGAAGTCACTCGAAAAGGGTATCAAATCTCATAGCAATATACGGAGTCACAAAAGATAGACTCGCACCTGGATCAATCAATGCATACATAAAAAGTAAAGACTTTTATCATACCAGTGACAAAATTTGGTAAATTCCCTTGCTCTTGGCGACTAGTGATAGTATACAAACAGTTTGCTCCTCCGCGTGTCCCTGAAGTAGCTCATCTAGGTGCAGCTCTGTCTGCTGGAGCCGCTGAAGAAGATTGAGCTATATTGCCCCCATTACCATTACATTGCCTATTCTTAGGACACTCTCTCATGAAGTGACCTGTCTGACCACACTTGAAACATCCAGTGGAGCCATCACAACATGCTCTTGGGTGGTTCATACCACACTTATAACATGTAGGAGTCCAGTTGCCTCCTTGTGCCACACTACCCTGAGATTGAGCAGGTCAAGCTCTGAAGTTCTACAAATTTTGATTCCTGAACTCACCTCTATTCTTTGGGCTGGTGCACTAGCAGATGATGGAGCAGGTCCATTTGGCCTTTGTTGAGAAGATGACCAGTTCGCATTTCCTACCTTCTGCTGTCCGGACTAATTACCTTTTGTGTTAGCCTATTTTCTGTGGAACTCTTCCATGTCTCTTAACTTGTCTTCCTCAACCTGTTGCACATGGATCATAAGCCTGGATATGACCATGTCCCCTATCAACATAGCTGCCTTACCCTCTTTACTCAACAAGCGATACAACCCAGACTCAAACAAGCTCATCGTGCTCCTCATATCCGCAACCATCTCCGGAGCATAACGAGATAGTTCAGTGAACTTGAGGTTGTACTCATGCATACTCATGGATTCCTGCTTAAGAGTGAGAAATTCTCTTACCTTTTCCTCTGTCAACCCACGGGGGAAGAAACAATTCATGAAGGCACTTTTAAATACAGCCCAACTCACAAGTGGTGCCCCTTCTGCCATGCTCTTCTTCCATTGGTCATACCAAATCCTAGCCACATCTTTGAGCTCGTATGTAGCTAACTCCACTCGTTCAACATCCAATATGCATAACCTCAAAAGCCTTCTACATCTCCTCCATAAAATTCTCCGGATCCGCAGTGATGTTTGACCCTGTGAATTCTGGAGGATTCATCCTTAAGAACTCATAGATCCTGGATGTATCAGCCACATCATGTCGAACCACTCTTTGTTGACCAGCTTGGTTGGTCACCACTTGACTCAACATCCGGATAACATCCCCAAACTCAGAATTAGTGACCTCTTCTTGGGGTTGCAATTCTGGTGCATTAGGTACCCCTTGATCCTGAGGATAAACATTTCTCCTAGCAGGACGACCTCGAACAACTATTTGTGGTGGCATGATCTGAATGATACGCGTAAGCAAGAATTAGAAGGAAATTTTTAAATAGTTGAACTCTATCTCACGAAAAGAGTATGAAAGAATTGAAATATTTCCTAAATATTGTAGCCTCCTGATTATAGATGTGACACGCTTCACACTGATAACCAGGACTCTACAGACACGTCTTCATAGACACCCTAGGCCTCTTGAACTCTGTGCTCTAATACCAAGTTTGTCACGCCCTGAGCCTACACCCTGGATGTGGCCGGCACTCAAAAACCATTGCTAGTCCCCAAGAGAATCCTTGGCCTGGCTCAACATTCAGCGGCAGACTTACTCAACAATATGTGACCTAAATTTGCAAAGATTAACTCAAATATCTCAAAATAAATAACTTAGAGTATTTAAAGTATTCAACTAGCTATAAAAGGCAACTCAAGTCTTTAAACATCAACAATGGGAATGAAAAAAATGCCTCAAAACACTACTGTCTATGAAGCATCTAAATACTATGATAGATGTTGGGACAAGACCCACGGCATCTTAATAAAATTGAAAGGTAAATGGGGAATCCTCTGGAATGAAGGAGTCTCACCAAAGTAAAACTGGAACTGCAAGTGGTAACAACATAGCGCTTGTTGATGACCCTGAATACCTGTATCTGCATCATAAAAGGATGCAGGACAAATGGCGTCAGTATAATGAATGTACGAGCATGTAAGATTAACTGAAAAGCATAACATAGACTTGGACTGATAAAAGATAAACATATTCACCTTGTCTCAACTCAACTCAAGGATACTCAACTCAACTCAAGAATACTCAACATGAAAGAAAAATTAAGGATGCAATTTATATAAATCCTTGAAAATAGTAGATAATAAGTCAATGTATATTAAAATATACAATAATAAACTCTTTACTCTTATTTGGGAGATTCTCTAACTGACAACCATCACTATGAGCTACGTGATGATACATCGTATCACCCACGCTTCCAGAATTGTCCTATACCTTGCCGGAGTATAACACATCCTCAACTAAGTGGATCCAATAAGCTATGCTTAAAATAAATAAGGAATCATCTAAGAACTATGACCATTTACCCATGTTGGCATACATGGTTTATGAGGATTTGAGTTGTCTGAACTCATACTATCGGTGCTCAATTTTATTCCCAATAAAATATATATACCTCATGCTTCTATGTTTTAAAGACAATATATCTCCTCCTCAATTTGAGATAAGTACTCAAAATATTTCTCTTAAAAGAGATGATACTCAAAACTCCTTATAAACCCATTTAGAAATCATTTTTTCTCTCATTTAAGATGTAAAAGTGCTACATACTTGGGAATACTTAGTCCCCTCATACTCATTTTGAAAAAATGAACTTAAATCTCATCATCCTCATACTCAATCTTAATATAAGTTATAAATAATTGTAGAAGACTTCTCAAAAGGACTCAAAATACTTTCTCGAACTTTACTCTTAATCTTTTCTTTATTTGAAAAGTGAAATTAAGAGACATGATTAGGAAATATGTAGTATCCTTGAGTTGAGTTGAGTTGAGACAAGGTGAGTATGTTTCTCTTTTATCAATTCAAGCCTATATTTATGCTTCAGAGTTCCCCTTACATGCTCGTACATTCAATGTACTGACTCCATTTGGCCTGCATCTTTTCATGATGCAGATAAATGTATTTAGGGTCATCAAAAGGCACTTCGTTGATACCACTTGCAGTCCCAATTAACTTTGGTGAGCCTCCTTGCTTTCGGAGGATTCCCCATTTACATGTCAGTCTTGTTTTATGTTGTGGGTCTTGTCCTACGTCTATCATAGTCTTTAGAGGCTTAATAGAAAGTAGTGTTTTGAGGAGTCTTTTCTATTTCCATTGTTATTGTTTAACACTTGAGTTACCTTCTTTTGGCTGTTGAATGTTTCCAGACATTTCTGAGTTTATTTATTTTTAAGACAAATGACTAAATCTTTACTTTTGAGTTTCTTTATTGTTGAGTTAGTCTTCCGCTGAGTAATGAGCTAGGCCAAGGGTTCGCTTGGGGACCAACAATGGTTCTCGAGTGCCGACCATGTCCAGTGTGTAGGCTCAAGTCGTGACAAACTTTGTATCAGAGCATAGAGTTCAAGAGTCCTAGGGTGTCTATCAAGTCGTATCTGTAGAGTCCTAGTTATCGGTGTGAAGCACGCCAAATCTATAATTAGGTGGATACAACATTTAGGAAATATTTCACTTCTTTCATACTTTTTTTGTGCGATAGAGTTCAACTGAATAAAAGTTTTCTTCTAATTCGTGCTTGCGCGTATCTTTTAGATCATGCCTCCATGAAGAGCTGTTTGAGGTCATCCTGCTAGGAGAAATCTTAATCCTCAGGATCAAGGGGTACCCAATGCACCAGAAGTGCAACCCAAGGAGAGGTCATTAATGTTGAGTTCCGAGATGTTATCCGGATGTTGAGTCAAGTTGTGACCAACCAAGCTGGTCAACAAAGAGTGGTTCGACAGGATGTGGCTGATACATCAAGGATCCATGAGTTCTTAGGGATGAATCCCTAGATTTCACAGGGTCAAATGTCACTGAGGATCTGGAGAACATTGTGGAGGAGTTGCAGAAGGTGTTTGAGGTTATGGATGTTGTAGATGCTGAGCGCATGGAGTTAGCTACATACCAGCTCAAGGGTATTGCGAGGATTTGGTACGACCAATGGAAGAAGAGTAGAGCTGAAGGGGCAGCAATTGTAAGCTGGGTTGTGTTTGAAAGTGCCTTCATGGGGCGTTTTATTCCCCCTGAGCTCAGAGAGGCAAAGGTAAGATAATTTCTTACTCTTAAGCAGGAGTCCATCAGTGTGCATGAATACAGCCTCAAGTTCACTCAACTACCCCGTTATGCTCTGGAGATGGTTGCCGATATGAGGAGCAGGATGAGTCTATTTGTGTTTGGACTATCCCGCTTGTCAAGCAAAGAGGGTTAGGCTGATATGTTGATAGGGGATATGGACATAGCAAGACTTATGATCCATGTGCAGTAGGTTAAGGAAGATAAGTTGAGAGACAGAGATGATTTCTGCAGCAAGAAGGCTAAGACAACATGTAATGATTCTGGATAGTAGAAGGCAGGTAATGGGAACTGGTCATCTTTTCAACAAACACCAACTAGACCCCCTCCGTCATCTCCTATTGCACCTGCACTAAACAATATAGGTGAGTTCAGGAATAAGAATTCGCAGAACTTCAGAGCTTGTCCTGCTCATTCTCAAGGTAGTGTGGCACAAGGGGCCAACTCGACTCCTACATGTGCTAACTGTGGTAGAAACAACCCAGGAGCCTGTCGTGATGGCTCCACTGGTTGTTTCAAGTTTGGTTAGACATGTCACTTCATGAAAGAGTGCCCTAAGAACAGGTAGTGTAATGGTAATAGGGGCAATAAAACCCAAACGTCTTCAGCGGCTCCACTATATAGAGTTGCACCTAGAGGAGCTACTTTAGGGACAGGCGGAGGAAAAAACCATCTGTATGCTATCACCAGTCGCCAATAGCAAGAGAATTCACCAGATGTTTTCACTAGTATGATCAAAGTTTTTCATTTTGATGGATATGCTTTACTTGATCCAGGTGCGAGTCTATCTTTTGTGACTCCGTATATTTCTATGAGATTTGGTATCCTTCCCGAGTGACTTCTTGAGCCCTTCAGTGTGTCCACACCATTTGGTGAGTCTATTCTAGCCGAGAGAGTTTATCGTGATTGTACCATCTCTATCAATAACAAGGACACCATGGCTAACTTAGTCGAGTTAGACATGGTGGAATTTGATGTTATTCTAGGTATGGACTAGCTTCATGCTTGTTATGCCTCAGTTGATTGTAGAACTCGAGTAATTAAGTTGCAGTTTCCTAATGAGCCAGTTATAGAGTAGAGGAGTAGTTCAGTAGTGCCTAAGGGTCGTTTTATTTCATACTTTAAGGCCAGAAAGTTAGTTTCCAAGGGGTGCATATATCACTTAGTCCTAGTTAATAACTCAAGTGTTGAGACACTGCCTATTCAGTCACTTCCTGTTGTGAGTGAGTTTCCAGATGTCTATCCAGATGATCTTCCCGGAGTCCCTCCTGATAGATAAATATACTTTTGTATAAATATTCTTCCTGATACTCGACCTATCTCTATTCCACCATATAGAATGGCTCCAACTGAGTTGACAGAGTTAAAAGAACAGTTGAAAGATCTTCTTGAAAAAAAAATTATTAGACCAAGTGTCTCACCTTAGGGTGCTCCAGTCTTAATTGTGAAGAAGAAAGATGGTTCTCTTAGGATGTGTATTGATTACCACCAATTGAACAAGATCATTATAAAGAACAAGTATCCTCTTTCGAGAATTGATGATCTCTTCGATCAACTTCATAGTGCCACTTGGTTTTCTAAGATAGACCTTAGATCTGGCTTTCACCAGTTGAGATAATAGAAAGTGACAACCTGAAGACAGCATTTAGGACCCGCTAGGGTAATTATGAGTTTCTAGTTATGTCGTTTGGCTTGACTAATACTCCTGCAACGTTCAAGGATATTATGAATAGAATATTTAAGCCATATCATGACATGTTTGTTATCATGTTTCTTGATAACATTCTGATTTATTCGAGGAATGAGGAGGATCATGCTAGTCATCTAAGAGTAGTAATCCAAACTCTTAGAGATAGAGAGTTGTATGAAAAAAAAATTAAGTGTGAGTTTTGGCTTGATTATGTGGCGTTCTTAGGCCACATTATATCTGGAGAAGGGATTCGATTTGATACTCAAAAGATTGAAGCAGTAAAGAATTAGCCCAGACCCACATCTCCAACTGATATAAGGAGTTTCTTGGGATTGGCTAATATTATAAAAGGTTTGTCAAGCGGTTCTCATCTATTTATTCCCCGTTGACAAAGTTGACTCAAAAGACAGTAAAGTTTCAATGGTCTAAAGCTTGTGAGAAAATAT
The DNA here is from genome assembly GCA_029582245.1 of Solanum etuberosum. Taxonomy (NCBI): domain Eukaryota; kingdom Viridiplantae; phylum Streptophyta; class Magnoliopsida; order Solanales; family Solanaceae; genus Solanum; species Solanum etuberosum. The sequence goes on along the minus strand of JAJONR010002014.1, from coordinate 57,422 downwards.
TTCAGGAATTGAAAACCCAGTTAAGTACCGCCCCAGTGTTGACCCTACTGGAGGGTACACAAGGCTTTGTTGTGTATTGTGTTGCGTCTAGAGTTGGACTTGGGTTGTGTTGATGCAGAATGGTAAGGTTATAGCTTATGCCTCCAAACAACCTAAGATTCACGAGAACAATTACCCAACCCATGATCTAGAGGTTGCTGCTATAGTATTTTCTTTGAAAATATGTCGTCACTATCTTTATGGTGTTTTTGTAGATATGTTCACTGATCACAAGAGTCTCCAGTATATCTTCAGTCAGAAAGAGCTTAATCTCAGACGAGGAGGTGGTTGGAGTTACTCAAGTATTATGACATGAGTATTCTCTATTACCCAGATAAGGCTAATATTGTTGTTGATTCTTTGAGCAGGTTATCTATGGGTAGTACTTCCCATTTTGCGGAAGGCAAGAAAGAATTGGCCAAAGATGTGCACAGACTTGCATGATTGGGAGTCCGGTTGTTGCATTCCAATGAAGGTGGAGTAGTTGTGATGAATGGGGCTGAATCACCACTAATGTCTGAGGTGAAGGAGAAACAAGACCCTGACCCCATTTTGCTTGAATTGAAGGCAAATGTTCATAAGCAAAAAGTGATGGCTTTTGAAGAAGAGGGAGATGGTGTGTTGAGGTATCAAGGTAGATTGTGTGTACCAAGGGTAGATTAACTCCAAGAGAGGATCATGGAAGAAGCTCATAGTTCAAGATATTCAATCCATCCCGGTTCCACAAAGATGTATCATGACTTGAGAAAAGTCTATTGGTAGAGTAGTATGAAGAGGTGTATTGCAGAGTTCGTTGCAAAGTGCCCGAATTGCCAACAAGTCAAGGTAAAGCACCAAAGTCCCGGTGGTATGGCTCAGAACATAGATCTTCTAGAATTGAAGTGGGAGATGATCAATATGGATTTCATTACTAGATCGTCGCGATCTCGCAGGCAGCATTATTTGATTTGGGTGATTGTAGATCCAATGACTAAATTAGTACAGTTCTTTCCAGTAAACACTACCTTTTTGGCAGAAGATTATAACAGGGTATATATTTAGGAGATAGTATGACTTCATGGAGTTCTTGTGTCCATCATTTTAGATAGAGGTGCACAATTCACCGCGCAATTTTGGAAGTCTTTCTTGAAACGTTTGGGTTAATAGGTGAACCTTAGTACCTCTTTCCATCCTTAGACTGATGGTCAGGCAGAGCGTACAATTCAAACTTTAGAGGATATGTTGAGGGCTTGTGTGGTCAATTTCAAAGGTAATTTGGATGATCACTTACCTATCATAGAGTTTGCTTACAACAATAACTATCACTCTAGCATCCAAATGGCTCCCTATGAGGCTCTTTATTGTAGATGATGTAGATCTCCTATTGGATGGTTTGAGTTTGGTGAAAATGGGTTGATAGAACAAGACATCATCCAACAAGCTATGAAGAAAGTGAAGATAATTCAAGAAGGGTTGAAAACAGCTCAAAGCCGCCAGAAATCCTATGCAAATGTTCGGAGAAGAGACTTGGAGTTTGAGGCGGATGATTGGGTTTACTTGAATGTTTCACCCATGAAGAGTGTTATATATTTTTGTAAGAAGGGGAAGTTCAGTTCCCGGTATATTGGTCCTTACATGATATCTTAGAGAATTGGCAATGTAGCTAATGAGTAAGAGTTACCGTCAGAGTTAACAGCAGTCCATCCGGTATTCCACATTTCTATGTTGAAAAAGTGTATGGGCAATCCTTCACTTATTATACCTACTGAAAATATTGGTATTAGGGACATCCTATCTTATGAGAAGATACCCATTGAGATACGTGATCATCAGGTTCGCAAGTTAAGAACCAAGGAGGTTGCATCAGTCAAGGTCTTATGGATGAACAAATTTGTTTAGCAAGCTATTTGGGAAGCTGAGGAGGATATGAAGAAGAGATACCCACATCTCTTTGCTTTCGAAAAATTTCCAAACTAAGGTACTAGCTATTTTCTTGGTACTCTTTAAGTTGATATGCTAAGTTATGTGAATTGCATATTGAGTGTTTGAGTTGGGTTTTAGATGTTTTCCCACACCCTGTTCTACTTAGAGTGATCTCATTCGAGGACGAATATTCCCAAGGGGGAGATATTGTAACAACTTGAATTTTGGTCAGTTTTTAAGTTTTGGGTCGACTTCAAATGACCATTACTTTCAGCAAGGATGAGTTAGGTTGCCCATGAAGTATCCAATCAAGGTCGTTTAGTCCTCTTTCCAATGCTGTTGAGTTTGCTAAATTCTGAGTTCGAATGAAGGAGATATGCTTGTTTGAGTACAGCCTATCTAGTTAAGGAAATTCATCTGTTTTAAATAGGGGTATTTTTATCTTTTTCTTACCCCACTTGGCCTACACGTTTTTTTCACCCTTTTAGGGGTCTAAACTGATTGGAATCAGTTTTAGTCATTCCAAAAGATCTTAGGAGTTTTTTGAGAGAAGTACAAGAAGAGAAAAAGAAGAACGTTCAAGATTTTTGCCAGCTTAGAGGATTTTTGCCAAGAACATAGTTCTTTCGAGGTATATAAGTTTTCATAGTGTTGAGTCCATTCACCCTCATGCCAATCATGTGATTTTCATCAATATTTCATTCTTGAGGTTGGTTTATTTGAGTTCTTGAGAAGTTCTTAAGGTTTCAGCTTCATTCTTTAACAATGGAGTCTTGTTGAGTTCTTGAGGTGAGGGTCTTGCAAATGAGTGTGTTCTTAGTGGGTTTTGTGTGGATTTCATTGTAATTGTATTGGGTTTGTGTTTCTAATGGAGTTTGAACGCATTCATTAGATTCTAGATGAGTTAGGCCTTAGAATTGAGAATAAAAAATTATCAAAAAATTGGGCATGGGGGTGGGACGACGCGCCACCACTGCGCTAGAACTACAACCCAATAGTTTGGGGCCTGATACGGTGCGCCACTCAGTGCTCCCCAACTAGTGTTCAATATTATTTGGGCTGGCGCCTCGCGCCACTCAGTGCTCCAGGGTCGCTAGGTCCATTACCCTTTCGACCTTCCTCCCGTGTTTGTTCCATCGAATCGTACCTATTTTCTCTACTTTATATCCTTACTTAAAATCTTCACTAATCCTTGAGAGATCATGCATATCGTAATTATAACTGGTGAATTCAAATAGCAAATTCATGGTAAAGCTAAGAGGAAAGTTCGATAAAGTCGTTTTGCGCCATTTTGAGAAGTCTTTTACAATCTTCTAAAACTTGTTTTAAGACTTGAGTAAATGAGTATGAAAATGAGAAGAGTTGAGATGCATATTTTAAAATGAGTATAAGAGAACTAAGTATTCCCAAGTGTAAACATTTTTCCATTTAAAACGAGAGGAACCCTTGATTCCTAAATGAGTTCATGAGGAGTTTTGAGCATTATCTCTTTGAAGAGAATCTTTTGAGTAATTATCTCAAATTGAGGATGAGTTATATATATATATATTATTGGGAGTAGTATTGAGCACCGATATAGGGATGAGTTCAGACAACTCAAAATCCTCATAAACCACGTATGCCAACATGGGTAAAGGATCATACTTTTTAAATGATTTCTTATAAATTTTAAGCATAGCTTAGTAAGGTATAGGACAGTTCGGGTAGCGTGGGTGAGACGTGGTATCATCACATAGCTCAGAGTGATGGTTGTCGGTTAGAGAATCTCCCAAATAAGAGTAAAGAGTTTATTATTGTATATTTTTATATACATTGAGTTATTATCTATGGTATTATAATCTTTATATAAATTGCATCTTTAATGTTTCTTTCATATTGAGTTGAGTATTCTTGAGTTGAGTTGAGTATTTGATGAGTCTGAGATTTCGACTAATTTGGGCTTTGTTTTGATAGAATAAGTGTCCTCAAATGCCTAATTTATGCTCTAAACTGATATTAAAGTGTTGATTTGTATCTAATAAGGCTAAGGAGCAAGGCAAGGACATCACCAGACAAAAAGGAACTAAAAAGCTAAAGAATTGACGAAAAAGCGATCCTGGTGATCGCCAAGACCACTCAGCGCACTGCCTAGTGGCTCTTTAGCTCACCCAAAGTTCCAGCACTCCAGCCCTGGGGAAGAACCAAGTTGGCGACAGAAATGGGCAGTCGGCGAATCGCCGATCAATTTCACGATGGAAACTTTGATCGCCCAAAGTTACAGGAGCTGAGATGCTGAGGACCAAAGCAAAATAGCGATAGAAAGGAGAAAATGGCGGATCGACGAACCACTCGGTGAGGCACGACTTATTCGTGGAGTGGACTTCCAGGCCAAAACGCAGACAACTATATTTGGATTTTTAAAAGAATTTTGACTTATCCAGACTTGAGTACCAAGAAACTACTGATTCCAAAGCTAAGTTTTAGACCTTTCTTTGAATTTGTTCTAGTTTTCATTGTAATTTGGAGGATTGCAATTGGGTTCTTGGAATTTGACGATTTTAGAATATTGTAAAAGTTTGAAGACTATACCCAGATGATGGCTAATCGAGTTGGTAATGGTATTTGTCTTTTAATGATGTTTAGCTAAAACCCCAATTCTTGGGGTGTGATCATGTGATTATGGGTTGAATTAGCTTATGGTTATTGCTAATTACTGATTTTGGTGCTTAATTGAAATGGGTTTAATTGTTAGTTGTGTTATAATCTATGAATTGTAGTTGCAAAGGCAATTCTAGTATAGAGTTTTGGGCTTGCTTGAGAAAGAAGTCTTAGAACCAAAGCTTTCGATTAATGATTGTAGTTATTGGGTTGATTTGGGTTTAGCTCGAAAGAGTAAATCCTAAATTTGATTCCACCCATCTAGCTCGAGAGAGTGGATGAATTAAGGTATGGGCTGTTCTTATTTGCTTAGCTTGTTGATGTTTGAAAGAAATCAATTGATTCGTGGTAGTTGTTCTAGAGAAAATTATCACCCTTATAGTCTAGCCTACCCATTGATATTTAGTTGATTGTTAGTAAATTCAATTACCCATATACTGAAATTTGCCTATAATCGATCACATCCTGAGAATTTCTCCCTTTGATATTTCCTCTGTTTTGCTTGTGTTGTAGCTGATGATAGTTAACAATCCACACTCCCCCATCTGACATTCGTTGTCACCCCATAGATTTATTTGCATGTTTTCGATAAATTTTATTCCTATAGCCGATTAGACCACTTTATAATTCATAACTGAATTTAGACGCGTACCGCTCCCTGTGGGTTCGACCCCAACCTCTTCATTGGGTTTTATACTGATTAACGATCGTTTGGACCTAGAATTGGATGAGGTGTATTTGAGACGTTCTATCAAAATGGCGCCGCTGCTGGGGAGTGGTGTTGTTTAGAATTGTATTATTAAAGTTTGAATTGTGTTCTTTTTGTGTTATAGTTGAATCGACTTATGCTGTTTGTGTTTGTGTTGGTTATGTTTAACAGACGAGGAAATGAGCGTAAACGGGAGCATTGGTAGGCAAGTGGGCCACCAAGATGATATAGGTAATCTTAATGATGTTAACGACCCTATCCAATTGGGTGGTGTCGGAGCTATATGTCTACCACCTACTAAAGAATGTTGTTTTTTACATTACTAGCACAATGCTTCAGCTCCTGCAATTGAAAGGATTGTTTGGAGGGCTTGCTAATGAGGATCCCCAGGAGCATGTTAGGAATTTTGTTGACATTTGTGGACCTTTCTCGTTCAAAAACATTTCTCAAGAATTTGTCCGTCTTTGATTATTTCCTTTCTCTTTGATGGGAGAAGCCACAAAGTGGTTGGCTGATCTTCCGAGAAACTCCATTACCACTTGGGATGAGTTAACTACTACTTTCTATGTGAGGTACTTACCCCCATTAAGGATGATGACCATAAGGGATAGCATTCAAGGGTACAAATGCTTGGAAGGCGAACCAATCCATGAAACGTGACTGCGGTTTCAGAAGCTATTACTTCAGTGCCCAACTCATGGATTACCCCATGATGTCTTGTTGTATTACTTTAATAGGAGTCTTGACTCAGTGAACAAATGAGTTGCTGATCAACTTGTCCCAGGTGGTATAATACAACTGCCTTGGGATGTCGCATCTCAACTCCTAGATCGTATGACCAAAATCAATAGAGCATGGTACACTCGTGAAGACCAAGTGTCTCCTCTCACTTTTAGGATGACAAAAGAGCAGATCGAAAAGGATCAAGAGAGAGACCAAAACATGGCCAAAATGATGACCTAGCTGGATATCTTGGCAAAAAATGTGATGGGTAGTGGTGCAAAAAGTGTAAATGATGTAGGTGTTGGTGGAGCAAATCCCGAGGAGGCACAATTTGAAGCATTGTATAACAAGGAAGTGATCTTCCTTGCAAATCAAGGAGGAGGTTTTCGTCAAAATTATCAAAGGCCGGGTTGAAATCCGGGTTGGAACAGAGATGATGGATAGAGAGATCGTGACAGAGAATGGTGTGATTGTAACGCCACTTGGAAAGAAAGAGAGGGTGACAAGGATAGGTACATCCCACCTCATGAGCGTCAAAAGACTAAGGAACCAAGGGCTGACTCAGAGAATGTCTGAACGGAAGATATGCTCTCACGCATTCTCAACAAGGTCGAAGGTTCATAAAAATTGTTGAAAGGGATGAAGGAGGACGTCTCAACTCTCAATTAGACGGTGACTTCTCACTCAGTCTCTATCAAGAAACTGGAAACACAAATGGGTAAAATATCGACCCATCTAAATCCAAGACCAAAAGGAGGGTTGCCTAGTGATACAATGGCAAACCATAAAAATGGAGCTTAAATTGGTACTTCCGTCGTGCCAAGACGTTAAATAAGGCGCTTCTTGGGAGGTAACCCAAGTCTTTGATGTTTTAAATTTTGCTTTTGAATAACGGGTATTGATTTTGCAGGTTGAAAAGTGAGAAGTGTTGGAAATTGGGTAATGTGGCAAACCAAGAGTCAAGTCGGCGTGCCCGAATTGGACTACAGTTGGAACTAACCAGCTTAATGGGGAACTCTGTAAAACTTGGCGAGCTAAAAATCCGGCCGATGATTCACCGAATAGGTCGGCGAGCCCGACTTGGACTGTCGTTGGAGTCACCCAAATGATTGTAGGTCCTATAAAACTCTGCGGGCTAAAGTACCACTCGGTGGACTATCAAGCGGTTCGGCCAAACAATTTAAAATTTCAAAATCCTTCATCTTCTCCCATTTTTAACTCTCGTACTCTCACACCCTAGATTAGATCTTTAGTATTTTTTTGTATTTAGTCTCATATCTTGTGAAATGTTTGCTCGGGATTGTGGAACTTTGCTGCCTAGCATTACAACGTTATTTTTCAGCAAAAAAGTTGGTTATTTCGAACCCTGTATCTAAATTTGTGGTTGAACTCAAATGCAAGTGGTATTGTGTTGTTGATTGTTATTCGGTAGTTGATTTTATATTGTTTAATTGGTGGATTGCCCTTATCGAATATAATTTATGCCTAATTGCTCGTATATAATTGATTCTCGTGCTTTAGCTTGTTAAAATTGTGTTTAAATTGTTGGGTTGTCATAAATATGTGTTGGTTCTAGTGGGGTGAAGTCCGAGTAACCCCAAATTGTGCTAAATGTCAGATTTTGCCCAATGATAGAGCGGTTGACGTCATTCTTAAGGGCAAAAGATATCAAATGGACAATTTTGGCCAAATCAGGGGAAGTCTGACTAACCTGAAGGCATGGGTAGTATGGGTCTGACCTTAATTTCGTAGTGTAGTTGTTTAATTTTGTTTTCGGGGGCTGCGGGCTTGATTTTGAAGTGAGGCGTGAAAAACTGGCACGTTGGGCCGTTTGGCGAGCTTAGTCGAGCTTGCCGAGTGGTTCAGCGGTTCGCCAAGTGCCCCCTAGATCACCCTTAATTTCCTTAAATTGGTGAGTTTGAGTCTGTAACTTTCGGCGAAATGCCTAAGCTCGCCAACTTCACTCGGCGACTCACCGAAAGTGCTTCTTGATCGCCCATCTGCTCCCCTAATCCTTAAAATACGGTGTAACTTTCGGAGGACTACTTCTAGTCCACCAAAAGGCCCTGGACATCACCGACCAGCATTAAGTTTTGGAGAATTTTGTGCTGTAACTTTCAGCGAGCCCGACTTGGCTGGCCAAAGTGATTCGGCGAGTCTTTCTACAACTAATTTTCTGCACTTTTTCTAGATCATTTTCTAACGTTTTTCTATGTTGTTTGCAGGAATGGCTAGAACTAATATGACTGGTGAAGACATGCCGCCCTGAAAGCGGACACGCGAAGTGGTGATCAATGAGGAGGCAGCTGCCTCCAAGGCCAAGAAGCCCCCTACAAAGGGTGGCAAGGGTAAGGGCAAAGAGCCTGTAGTTGTGCCTCCGGAGGAGGAAAGCTCAGCTCAGACAGCGAGGGGGGCTGATATGATTCTCAGGCTTCTATCTTTGAGCCTGAGGATGATCAGCTGCTACAGGCCCAGAAAGCGGAGCTACGCTCCAAATCTCATCGTTATACGTCTAGGATTCCGAAGCTGACCCCTCTAGCTTCAGCTTCAGTTCCTCCTCCGGCACAAACGATGGTTCCAGTTCAGGGTCCTCCTCCACGGTCACTCAACAGGTTAAAGGCCGAGGGATTGAGGACCATCTTTGAGGAGAAGAGATTGTCCACAGATGGTGTGGTGGACAGGTATCCAGCAATGTGGGACACTCTTAGGTTCCACAGATTTGACATATTCACAAAGCCCCGTAGCCCATACATTCCCACCTGGGTCCGGGAGTTCTACGCATTCTACAGTGACCTGGTGCCTCAAGGGAAGAAGAAGGCTAGTGCCTTCAAGCCGGTGGACTTAGTGACGGTTCGAGGGAAGAATTTTAGATGCAACAGTGATGATATAAATGTTGTATTCCACCGTGCCTCTAACTTCATACATGAATACTAGAGTATGATCACGAAAAAGACTCTGAAGGTTCTAAAAGGTTGGTTGGCCGCCCTAATTTCTGACACCAACCCGAGGTGGATTGAGGCCGGAGTGCCTATCGAGAAGAAGGACCGAAACATAGTTTCTCGCTATTAGTTTGGATTCATCAGCATCACTATCATGCCATCACAGAATGAGTCCATCCTCCGCCATCCGAAGGCTGCTTGTCTTGGATCCATTATATCCAGGAAGAGGCTCAACATGGGCATGATTATTGAGATAGAGATGGCCATGAGGGACAATCAGAGGCAGACCTCACTTCCATTCCCGGTGTTGATCACCGAGCTGTGCAGAAGAACCCATGTTCCTCGACATGAGAAGATGGATGTGAAGGTGACACCCACCTCCTATACTAACATCCGGTGTATTGAGGCCGAGTACCAGAGAGATGAGGCTGACAGAATGAGAGCAGCCCCGATGGACACATCCCCGAAGGTTGATATTGACACACTACCTGCAGAGGCAGTCTTGCCTACTCAGGCAACCCATCCTTCAGATATTTCAAGCTCATCTCCTTCTGATTCTCCGGGCACTTCTACTTCTCCCTCTCCCCCTAGACCTGTTGTTGCTGCTACTTCTGCATCCTGACCTCCGATCACCCAGGCGATGCTGTATAAGATGGGTCATCTGGCCTAATCTGCTGATACGCGTGCCTCCCGGCTAGAGGCCATGATTCTTGGGATCATCAAGAGAGCCATTGCTGCTGCGTTGACACCTTTCAGCATTTCGATTGATACCCTTACGGCGAGGGTAGAGGTATGTGAGAGAGGACAGGGAGTTTCTGAGAAGGTGACAGCCTTGAAGGCCGATATTATTAGGCTGAGAAAGTATGTGGACCAGCTGAAGTCCACCGATTTTACCTCACTATTTGGGACGGTGGAGATCCTAGATGGCCCTAGTGCAGATATTCCAGCCTGTTTGGATGTTCCTCCGGCTACTGCCACTGGGGATGAGATTAGAGATGACGATGTTGCTGCTGACTTTGAGGCTGAGACAGATGAGAAGCAGCTTGGTAATCGAGAGAAGGCTGTCTATGATGATTATAAAGACCTGAAGGGTGCTATGTTCGAGACTGCACGACAGGCATCACTTCAAGACATTTCCAGTGTGGGCTCCAGTGGAGCCAAGGATGTTGTGATATCGGGCACTGATGCCTAGATAGAGGGAGCTGTGGATATGCAGACTTCACCCCAGGCCTTGCCTGACAGGATTATTCTCTTTGCCTCTTCACTGTTACTTTTCAGACTATGTTTATTTTTAGTTGCATTTGAGGACAACTGCAAATTTTGTTGGGTGGGGTGAGGTATTTCCATACCTACCGCCTGTGACTGTTTTGTGAATATTGATTTTGGTTGTGTTTTGTGAATATTGAGCTTATTTGGTTTATATATATATCTTGATTTTGGTATTGCAGATGTTTTATCTTGTGGACCATTGGTTTGATGTGTAATCAGTTTTGAACAAACTTTTAAAATTTTACCACCTCTTTTATGTGTGATTGTCGCTATTCTTGTGCAAATTTGAGTGTCGATTGTGGTCAATACCGATGACTTGAATAGTGCTCCTAATCAAACAAAATGAATGTGCGGCTACGTTGAGGCAAATGAAGTTACATAGGCAATATGTGAACTTTTAGCATCTCGTTGTGACTAGCCGATTGTCGAATGAGTCTCTTGTGATGACCATTACACGCTAGCTAGAAAGTGTGGAGTCGTGTTTGATAATTATATCAATGCCTTGTGTGGTGAGGTCTCTTTGAACATTGTACATGATGACACCTAGAATTTGCCCTGTTGGTCCGATTGATTGAGTGAGGCAAACGATAGACATGATCTTAGGCAAAAAATTTGAAGAGTGAGCCTGTTTGAAAACATACCCTTTTTGTGGCCAACCTTGTGAGATTTGTGAACCTTGCTTGGCACCTTTTTGAGCCTAACCTTTTCTTGGAAGAAACTTGAACAATTGGGACCTCTTTTTAACCCTTCACCCATAACTTTATGAAGAATGGTTTGATTTAATAGCCAACTTAGGCCAAAAGCCTAAGTTGGGGGTGTGGTGAAAAAGAAGAAGAATCAAGATGTGAGAAATATTCCCCCTAGTTGGATTTTTTGAAAAAATAATGGAACCTCTCCGTATAAAAAAAAATAGAGAAAAGAGAAAAAGAAATGAAAAAGAAAAGACTGAAAAAGAGAAAAAATTGTGAAATAAAGTAGTGAAAATAGAAAAAGAAATGGGGTATCCGGTGATTCATGTCCAGCTGAATAATGGGGTGGATTATGATCATGTTTGAATGAGGAAGAAAATGAGAAAATGATTTTCAAGCCATACTTCATGAAGGTAGAAGCCACTAAGCCTAAATTGCCATACATTTGCACTCAGCCTCATTACAAGCTTTAAAAAGACCTTTTTGATCTTGAGTGAGCTGAAATGAATGTTGATTGAAAAATAAGGGCAAGCCTATGGGTGGAGTCATGTATGTGTTCGGTTTTTTTAGTGTGAGAGTGGTATGTGATTCCGGGACTTTAAATTGTTGAGAAATTTTTTATGAATATGGAATCATCTTTGTTGTGAGGGCATTTGAATACATTTGTTGAGCTTGAACTTGCATTTGAAGCAACCATTGTGAGCTTCAGTACACTTGATGATGGGAAGTCACAATTTGAAACTTTGAGTGCACAATTGATCATTTTATGAGTAATTTGAACCTTTTTCTATGCATTTACGTTGAGTCTTATGCAGCACTGTTTGTAGACATCCTTGTTGAACTGATTGATCTTGAGTTTTACTTGAGGACAAGCAAAAGTTTAAGTTAGGGGTGTTGATGAGTCTGAGATTTCGACTCATTTGGGCTTTGTTTTAATTGCATAAGTGTCCTCAAATGCGTAATTTATGCTCTATATTGTTGTTAAAGTGTTGATTTGCAGCTAATAAGGCTAAGGAGCAAGGCAAGGACATGACCGGATAAAAAGGAACTAAAAAGCTGAAGAATTAAAAAAAAAGTGATCCTAGTGATCGCCAAGACAACTCGGCGCACCGCCGAGTGGCTCTTTAGCTCGCCCAAAGTTCCAGCAATCCAGCCTTGCGGCAGAACCAAGTTGGCGACAGAAATGGAAAGTAGGCGAATCGCCGATCGATTTCGCGATGGCAACTTTGATCGCTCAAATTTACAAGACATGAGATGCTTAGGACCAATGCAAAATGGCGATGGAAAAGAGCAAACGGTGGATCGCCGAACCACTCGGCGAGGCGCGCCTTATACCGCCGAGTGGACTACCAGGACAAGACGCAGGAAACTATAAATTGGATTTTTAAAAGAATTTTGACTTATCCAGACTTATCAAGACTTATCCAGACTTGAGTTCCAAGACAGTACTGATTCCAAAGCTTAGTTTAAGACTTTTCTTTGAATTTGTTCTAGTTTTCATTGTAATTTCGAAGATTTCAATTGGGTTCTTGGAATTTGACGATTTTAGAATATTGTAAAAGTTTGAAGACTTTACCCCGCTGATGGCTAATCGAGTTGGAAATGGTTTTTTCCTTTTTATGATGTTTAGCTAAAACCCCAATTCTTGGGGTGTGATCATGTGATTATGGGTATTTCTAATTACTAATTTTAATGCTTAATTGAAATGGGTTTATATGTTAGTTGTGTTATAATCTATGAATTGTAGTTGCAAATGCAATTCTAGTATAGAGTTTTAGGCTTACTTAAGAAAGAAGTTTTAAAGCTAAAGCTTTCGATTAATGATTGTAGTTATTGGGTTGATATGGGTTTAGCTCGAAAGAGTAAATCCTAAATCTTATTCTACCCATCTAGCGAGAGAGAGTGGATGAATTAAGGTGTGGGTTGTTCTTATTGCTTAGCTTGTTGATGTTCGAAAGAAATCACTTTATTCGTGGTAGTTGTTCGAGAGAAAATTATCACCCTTATAGTCTAGCCTACCCATTGATATTTACCTGATTGTTAGTAAATTCAATTACCCATATAGTGAAATTAGCCTATAATTGATCACATCCCGAGAATTCCTCCCTATATTGATATTTCCTTTGTTTTGCTTGTGTTGTAGTTGATGATAGTTAACAATCCAAACTCCCCCATCTGACATTCGTTGTCACCCCTTAGATTTATTTGCATGTTTTTGATAAATTCTATTCCTATAGCCGATTAGACCACTTTATAATTCATAACTGAATTTAGACGCGTACCGCTCTCTGTGGGTTCGACCCCAACCTCTTCATTGGGTTTTATACTGATTAACGATCGTTTGGACCTAGAATTGGATGAGGTGTATTTGAGACGTTCTATCAGTATTCTTGAGTTGAGTTGAGTACTCTTGAATTGAGTTGAGTTGAGACGAGGTGAGTATGTTTCTCTTTTATAAATTCAAGCCTATATTTATGCTTCAGAGTTCCCCTTACATGGTCGTTCATTCAATGTACTGACGCCATTTGGCCTGCATCTTTTCATGATGCAGATAGAGGTATTCTAGGTTAGCAACAGGCAGTCCGTTGATACCACTTTAAGTCTTAGTTAGTATTGGTGAGCCTCCTTGATTTCGGAGGATTCCCTATTTGCCTGTCAGTCATGTTAAGATGTCGTGGGTCTTTTCCTAACATCTATCATAGTATTTAGAGGCTTCATAGATAGTAGTGTTTTGAGGAGTCTTTTGCTATTTTGATTGTTATTGTTTAAACTTGAGTTGCCTTATTTTGGCTAGTTGAATGTTTCTACACATTTCTGAGTTTATTTATTTTTAAGACAAATGAGTAAGTCTTTACTTTTGAGTTCCTTTATTGTTGAGTAAGTGTTTCGCTGAATAATGAGCCAGGCCAAGGGTTCGCTTGGGGACCAGCACTGGTTCTCGAGTGCCGGCCACGTCCAGGGTGTAGGCTCGGGGCTGGACACCTTAGCCTAAGATGAGTCTCAAGAAACCCATTTAAACATATGGAACACGTTGTAGGAAAAACAAAAGGAACAATATTAAGCAACATGAGAGAAATAAAATTAAAGAACTTCAAAACATCAAGAGAAGAAACAACTTACTTCAAGTATGAATTCAAGTATTTTCTTTGTAAGATCCAAAATCCAAAAAAACAAAAGATTGCTCAAAAAATTTAAAGAAAGATGAAACAGGGGTTTGCCAATAGACCGATATCGAACTCCTATTTATACTAGAAAAAAGTGAAAGTGAAATTAAATATGCAATTGACATTTATTCAAATTGTGTTTCTTTGCATCAAATTTCCATATCAAAACTAGGAAAGTCAATTCAAGGTTTTATTTTGGAAAGATGGATTTATATTATAACAACTAGTTATGCATCAATACATTAGAGTGGTAGAGCTTTCTGCTAGGAATTTTTGTTTGAAGGGGAAGCGGGGTTAATATAATATATGCTATTACCATATGATGATGATGATGGCCATCTCTGCCACAAAAAAAAAGTTCCTTTCTTGTCTGATTTTAATTCAGTTGATATAAACAAATGAGGAACTATCCAAAAACATAGGAGTTAGTCTCTTTTATCTTAGACCCTTCTTTCACAAAAGCATCAGTCATCCTGTTCTCCTCCCTGAATTTATAGTGTATGGGGGGGGGGGGTTCCTGATGTGTGGTGAATTTCCACACATTTGAGGCTCTTTTCTTATGATTTTGGGGCACTCAAGTAGATAAAAAGGTTAATTATCCATCGAATTATATTGATTTCAGGTATTTGTTGTTGGGAAGGAAGATGAAAGAAAAGAGTGGAAAAGAAGCTGAACTTTGAAGAAATTTGGCCTCTGATGTCGCATCTGCGAAGCCGTGTTAACTTAATCGAATGGTCAACACAGGTCAAGAGACCACTTTTGCAATCGTGCGGGAATTTCTTCTCCAAATAGGCCTCAAAAGAAGGGGGTGGGGGCTTAAGCGCTAGGATCGTCTCTTTTGCGACTTTTGCTATTGCAAACTCCCAAACTTCTTTGTGAGGCCCGAGTACCTAGACATGGGCAGTGTTGGAATTTCTAAGGCTTTGCATCAAAATTCTCACATAGAGTTGAGGAAAAACATTCATTTTGGAGGATCTATCTATGAGTCTACCGAATATTGAACTTTATCTTAGCTTAGACTAGAGAAAAATTTGCAGCGTTCATACGTTTGGGTAAACATTTTGAAGGCAAGTTGCCTCACAATTCATATTTGGGTTTGAAGATTATTTTCTTAATAGCAAATCTCTTGTTCCTTTCTTCTTTCCTTGTTTTACACTTCTAGAATTGTAGGTGTAATTGCTAAAATCCCACGGAATAGTCATTAATCATATTCATTTCAGCATCCATGGTTAGGCACCATTAATCATCAATGGAATCATCGGATAAAAAAACATAGGTTAAATGACTGAAATACCCTCTCAGACCACTCTAAAGGCTTAAAAGTTAACTTTTCGCCCAAACACCCAAAACTCAACCTAGGGCTTCAGAAACCTTACCAATCACCCTACTAGCTCAAATTCAACGTTTTGGATGTGATGCAACTGATGGAATTCCTATCTGACACTCGGAACTCAAAATGTTGATCAATGTTAATCATACTAAGATTTCTCAACTCAAAGGGGGAAAATCACCAAAAACACTCCCGTTCACGTCGGGGACCTCACCAACAATTCTCGCAACACAAATTAAGCATGAAAATCCAAAGGGAAAGGAAAATGGTCATTTTACAATTAAAAACAAATTTATAAGAAATTAGACATTACAATGGGTCACGTGATGCTAGGCAGTGGGTGTGTATCAATAGGACATACATGCATCACTGTATATGACATCTACATTACACCTCATTATCATTCATTTACCCTTATAAGTAACTTTTTATGTTCGTGGTTATTTGAATATGAAGGGTTGTGATGACACTATGGAGACTATTGTCACGACTCAGGGGTACTACCTAGATGTAACATGGCGTATGGAACCCCGAAGGAGTCCATACAAGCCACTGAGCTCTCATAACATAAGAAATAGAACAATTAGACTAAAACAATAGTCCAAATCCAAAACATTTTATAAAACTAAAAGCAGAAGTCTAAACTCTTGTCTCATCATAGCCATCTAATACAATAGAATGAAATTGGGCCTAGCCCATACATCATGTCCAAAAGAGAAAATACATGAAAGAAAGTGAAAACAATAAACTCTGTCCTCGAAGCATGAGGACTCACCAAAGCTTGGAAATCAATCAAATCACCCACTAGCCATGAAACTGGGGAACCTTACTGTCGGACCCTACATTTGGGGAAATGTAGGAAAGAGTATGCGTTAGTACAAAAAAATGTATCAAGTATGATAGCCATGCATAAAAAAAAAAATCATGATAGAAAGGGGCATTTCATTTCATGACATGCAATTGACCAAGCTAAAACATGATATAAGAAAGTTAGAAAACATACTACATAAAACATGGTCAATGCAAGCTAACATCATCTTTAAAGCCTTTGAACGCATATGAGATAATCCTTGAGTAACCTTAGTTCATTATTAATGTGGGGAATTAGCCTTAACCGACAAAGAGACCGTGTGAGCTATAACATGATCCCCCGGTGATCCCACACCGAAAAGGGTTGTCCTACTTGCCAAGATAAGGACCATAACTTCTAGCTTAAGTGGATCCACTAGCTAATCAACATATGGGGGCACATAGTTAAGGGATAAGGAGATTACTACTAGAAACCCGGCCTCTACTAACGGGAGAGCTTCCATCTAATAAGATTGCTTCTAGAAACCCGACCTCTACTAACGAGAGAGCTTCCATCTCAACATCAATATCATCTCGGTGCTAAGCATAAATCCCACGAAATAGTATTTTCGTACTTATTCTCATTATCAGTGGAAAGGCATGTAATCTTGACAATCCAAGCTAATTCATTAGGATAGCTCTTAATCTTTGATTCAATTAGGTGAGAAAGCCTTTCAACCTAAGAATCCTTTTTATGTGAGAAAACCTTTCACATCATGCGAGTATATGTTTATGATAATGTCCTTTCAACAACACAACATCAACATCATCATTGGTACTTTACTCTCAAAGCACCCTTAAAACATTTGCATAGATTTCATAAGAAATTGTATAAGTCCATAATTTACCTCTTGAGGTTCAAAACCCACTTTCAATCATCAATACTTAGAAAATATGGGTTAGATATGGATTTCATCATTAATTCATGTAAAACTTGTAATACATGATTAATTTTATAAAACTCTTCATTTAATATAAAAAAACCCACATCATATGATTCATAACTTGAAAACATGGAGATTACATGGGTTCATAGGGCAAAACATCATAAAAGCATTGTGTTTCATCAATTCATGCATAGAAGATCACAATCCAATCATTTAAATCAATAATAAAAAGAACCCATGACAATAAAAGAAAACTCTAACTCAATTGGGGAATTCTACCTTTTGGAAAAGAGGAATTTGGGAACTCCATGGATGGAAGGAATCCATGGATGAAAACTATCATACCTTGAATCCAAATGCTAGCCTTCAATGGAGAAATTGAGACCTTAGCTTGAAACCCTAGGTGGATCCTTTTTCTTCTTCAAGTTCTAGAGAGAGAATTAGTTGAGAGGAGATTTGGTTTTCTTTTCTGAATTTGGAAGAATTAAGTGAATGGGTTAATTTGGGGGTTGAAAAGACTTGTATAGGGGTCCTAAACATAGGCAAAACGACATAGTATAGGAACTAATTAATTAGGAAAATACACAACTACCCCTAAACTTAACTACCAATTTAGGATCTACGGCCCTCAATCGACGGACCGTGGACAGGATGACGGTCCGTCCTACACAGTCGTTGACTGTGGTCAGTGAGTCGATTCGGTGGGCTTGAACCACGGGCTCCTAGCCACAGACCGTGGTCTGGCCGACGGTCCATTGGCCAGGTCGTGGTTTCCGCCTTTTCTAAGTCAATTTTGGGTGTTATCCACGGACTGGACCTACGGTCCGTGGTCCATTTCACGGACCGTGGTTGGCACCTACAACATTAGAAAAACTGTTATTTGGTCTTTTTTGGATAGGGGTGTTACAATATCTCCCCCTTGGGATCATTCATCCTCGAATGAGATTTAAACTGGTGCTAAAAGAGTAGGAGAGGAACTAATCAACAAAACCTAACAATGCCATTCATGTAACCAAGGAGGAACTATCGACTCCAAGCTAGGACGTTCCAAAACACCATAAGAGGGGTGAAACTAACTCTAACAGCCCATCATGCATGCAATGCACATTTCAAGGAGGAAACATCAACTCCAAGCTAAACATACTCAATGCATCATAAGGAAGTAGGAACTACATCTATCAACCAATATGCATGAAATTTAAAAATTACTTATTTTCAAGGTTGAACTACCTTCTCCAAGCTAAAAGAATGCTCAACACAATCTAATGGAGCTCATATGCAATTTACTCTTAAAAAGCATGTTCATCACTTCATCTCATGAATTCTATAGGCAACTCATACTCAATGCACAACAACATGAGGAAAATAAATCATATAAGTCATTTCTATCAAAACTTAAGCTTTTTCATGAACATGCATAAACAAGGAAATCATGGAAATACATAAGACACATGACTGCCAAAACAAATATCAAACCATGAGGAACTCATTACCTCATGCTAGAGTAGGAGTAGAAGCAAAAAGATGAGGATATCGGGACATCATATCAGCCTCGGCTTCCCAAGTAGCACCCTTAACTAAATGATTCCTCCACAATACTTTCACGGAAGCTATTTCTTTATTTCTCAACTTCTTGACTTGCCGGTCTAAAATGTCAAACGGAACTTCCTCATAAGAAAGATTATCTTTAACTCCCATCCCTTCTAAGGAAACTATGGATGTCGGATCACCCACATATTTCTTCAACATTGAAACATGGAAAACCAGATGCACCGATGCTAACTCATTTGGAAAATCTAACTCATAAGCAACCTTACCAACACCCCTCAAAATCTGATATGGGCCTACATATCGGGGACTAAGCTTCCCTTTCTTACCAAACCTCATTACACCCTTCATGGGTTAAATTTTTAAGTAAACCCAATCATGAACATCAAACTCTAGATCCCTTCTTCTCACATCGGTATATGACTTTTTCCGACTCTGATCTGTTTTCAACCTTTATCTAATAAGTCAAACTTTCTCAATGGCCTCATATACCTACTCGGGACCTATTAGGGCAACATTACCCACCTCAAACCAACCTATGGGAGATCTATACCTCCTTCCATATAGGGCCTCAAATGGATCCATATCAATACTAGAGTGATAGCTATTAATATAAGAAACTCAATCAATGGCAAATGGTCATCCCATTAACCCTTAAAATCAATCACACAAGCCCTTAACATATCTTCCAAAGTTTGGATAGTACGCTCCGCTTGCCCATCGGTTTGTGGATGAAAGGTCGTACTAAGCTTATGATTAAATAACACTATCAAAGACACTTCATCCAATTCTAAGCGTCAACGGTCGTTAATCAGAATAAAACCCAACTGAATGAGTTGGGGTCGAATCCCATAGAGAGTGGTACGTGTTTGAGATTTAATGGGGAAGTACGAATAAGCTCAAATCAGTCATAGGAATAAAAATGAACGAATAAAAACATCAGTCATAGGAATAAAAATGAACGAATAAAAACATCATTCAAATCAGGGGGTGACACGAATGTCAAATGGGGGTTTTGGTTTTGAAATTATCAACTACAAACAGCAGCAAACAATATGAAATAACAATAATGAGACGGGTTCTTGGGATGTGATTCAATTATAGGCTATTAAAGACAAATGGGTAATTGCAACTATTAGAGAAATGGCTAAATATTAGTGAGTAAGCCAGGCTATAGAGGAGATAAACTTTCTCTCAAACAATTTACCCCGAATCAAGTTGATTTCTCTCGAACATCAACAAGCATTCAAAATAAGAACAACCCACACCTTAGTCCATTCACTCTCTCGAGCTGAATGTGTGGAAAAAGGTTTAGGATTCACTCTCTCGAGCTGAACCCATGTCAACCCAATACCCACAGACCATCAATCAAACACCTTAGTTCTAAAACCTCTCTCTCGAGCAAGCCAAGAACACAAAGATAAAATCGCATTTGCAACAACAATTTTTAAATTAAACCTCAATAAATGATTTAAATCACTTTTAAATAGCAAATAAACTAAAAATTATCAACACCCATAAGCTAAATCAGCCCATAATCACATAATCACACCCCAAGAATTAAGGTTTTAGCTAGACATTATAAAGAGATAAAAATCGTTACCAAATTGAGTTTCCATCAACTGGGTAAGATTGATTTGTCCTTACAATGTTCCAATTCGAAGAATATCAAAAACCCACTTCCAATTTCTCAAAAGTGAAAAACTTCAATTCTTCAAAGCTTAGGAAAAACTAGAGAAAACTGTCTCTTCAGTTCAAAACTCAAATAATAGACTCTAAGATACGAATTGATATTAAAATTTTCTACTAAACTAAATATTCAAAGACGTATTTATAGTCACCAAAAATGTGTTACGAAGAGTCACTCGGCGAAGTAAGTCGGGCTCGCCGATCCACTCGGCGACTCGCCCTTTGGTCATTTCCATCGCCCTTCTGCCTTGGTATTCAGCATCCTTAAGGTCTGTAACTTTGGGCGATATATCACTGCATCACGAAACCACTCGGCGATTTGCCGACTGCTCTTTTCTCTCGCCAAGTTGATTATTACCCTCAGAGCTTGGCACACTGGAACTTCAGGCAGTCGAATGGCCACTCGGTGACTCGCCAAGTGGACTTGGCGATCACCAGGCTCTCTTTTCTTCATTCTTTCAGTTTGCTTTGTTCCTTTTTGCAACTTAGTGTCCTTGCTTTGTTCCTCAATCCATAATCCTGAAAATCAAGGGTTTTACATCAGTTATTGGCAAAAAATAAGCATTTGAGGACACTAAACCTATACAAATAATTCTCTAAATGAGTCCAAATCTCGGACTCATCAACACCCCCCAACTTAAACTTTTGCTTGTCCTCAAGTAAAACTCAAGTTCAGCAGTTCAAAAAGGATGTCTCAAACAGTGCTACAAAAGACTTAATCATGAATGCACACAACAAGAATCAACTTACTCATACAAGGATCAATTGTGCACTCAATGATTCAAGTTGTGACTCACCATCATCAAAGATTCTCAAGTCGACAATACTTGCTTCAAATGCAAGTTCAAGCTCAACAAAGGTAATCAAATGCCCTCACAACAAAGATGATTCCATATTTATACACAATTATTCAACAATTTATAGCTCCGGAATCACAAACAACTCTCACACTCAAAATGATGAGCACATGCATGACTTCACCCATAGGTTTGCCCTTATTTTCCAGCCAACATTTGTTTCAGCTCACTCAAGATTAAAAAGGTCTTTTCAAGGCTTGTAACGGGGCTGAGTGTAAAGGTATGGTCATTTTGGCTCAGTGGCTGCTATCCTCATGAAATGTGGTGTGAACAACTTTCTTTCCTTTTCTTCAGCATTTTCATTCATGCTCAAAATTGACCCCATTATTCACTTCTCATGGAATACCGGACACCCCATTTCTTTTGCAATTTTCAAAACTTTATTTCACCATTTTTCATTCTTTTTCTTTTTCTTTCTTCTTTTCTTTCTCTTTTTTTTGTATGGAGGGGTTCTATCTTTTTCAAGTCCATGGATAAAGGGGGACTTATTCACACTTCTTGATTTTCCTTCTCTTTTCACTACACCCCCAACTTAGGCTTTTGGCCTAAGTTGGCTATTCAAACACACCAAACTTTCATGAGGATTATGGGTGAAGGGATAAAGAGGGGTTTCAATTTCATCAAGTTTCTTCCAAGAAAAGGATAAGGCTCAAAGGGGTTCAAGCAAGATTCACACATCTCACAAGGTTGGCCACAAAAGAGGTATATTGTCAAATTGTTTCACTCTTAAATTATTTTGCCTAAGATCATTTCAAGAGTTTGCATCACTTAGTCAACCGGACCAACGGGGCAAATTATAGGTGTCATCACACAAGGTTCACGGTAACCTCATCACACAAGGCATTGACACCATTATCAAACAAGACTCCACACTTTCCCTAGTGTGCAATGTTCATCACAAGAGACTCATTCGGTAATTGGCTAGTCACAACGAGATGCAAAAAGTTCACATATTGTCTATGCAACTTCATTTGGCCTCATTGTAGCCGCGCATTCATTGTTGTTCGATTAAAAGCACTATTCAAGTCATCAGTATTGATCATGACCAATACTTAAATTCGCACAAGAACAACCACATTAACACAAAACAAGAGGTGGCAAAATTTTTGGAAGGGTCAAAACCATTTACAATCAAAACAAGGAGCCATAAACTCAAACATCCACAAAATAATGTCAAAACACAATTTTCAGCTCAAAAACCCAATATATACAAAAATGATAATCAAAAGAGGTAGGTATGGAAACAAAGTCAATAAAAAAATGATAGAGAGGGAGGTAAAGAAGGGTCCTGTCTACAGAGTCGCTCCATCTGTCTGGGCATCAGTGCCCGGTGTAAAATCAAAAGTACCAGCTCCACTATGGTCAGCCATAGTGGTGTCTCTCAAAGAGATCTGGCGTGCCGTCTCAAATATCGCATCCTCTAGATCGGCACGATCATCATATACGGCAGAATCTCGCTCCCCAAGCTGCTCCTCATCAGTCTCCACCTCTGATGCCTCAGCTGCCACATCCCCTATAGGTGCATCTCCGGTGGTAGCCAGAGGAATCTCAGAAGTAGCTGGGGCATCCTCAGTCTCGGCTACCTCAAATAAAGTAGTGAAGTCTGTAGACTTTAGATAGTCCACATCCTTCCTCAAGTCTGCACCCTCGGCTTTCAAAGCCGTAACCTCTGAAGTATCCCCCTGTCGCCTCTCACAAGTCTCTACTCTCAATGTGAGAGTATCAACAGATGCTCGGAGGGGTGTCAATGCGGCTAGAATGGCGCTCTCAATCATCCACGGTACTGCAGCCTCCAATCGGGTCGCCCGTACATCAGCAGAATGGGCTAAGTGCCCTATCTTCAGGATCATGGCCTGAGTAATCCTGGTGGGCTAGTAAGCAGTAGAAGTACCAGGAGCCCGGGAGGAAGTGGAAGCAGGTGTACCTGAAGGCCTGGAGGCCGGGGTAGGCAAAGATGCCTCTGCAGGTATCATCTCAACATCTACCTCCGGGAATGTGTCCACCGGAGTTGCTCTCCTCCTATCTGCCTCCTCCTGAGTGTACTCGGCCTCTATACATCGAATGTCTTTGGAGGATGTGGGGGTGACCTCTATGTCCCTCTTCTCATCACGAGGAACTCCCGCACGCCGGCATAGCTCTGTGATCAGGACCAGAAAGGGAAGGGAGGCTTGGTGCTGCTTGGCCCTCATGGATATCTCTTGCTCAATGATGAGTCCTATGTCAATGCTCTTCAGGGCTATGATTGACCCAAGAAAGGCCGCCTTTGGATGGCGGAGGATGGACTCATTCTGTGAAGGCATGATGGAGCTGCTGATGAATCCAAACCAGTACCGTGCAGCTACATTCAGTTCCCTCTTCTATATGGGTGGCACAGGGTCAATCCACCTAGGAGTACCGTCAGATAACAAAGGGGCCAAACACTTTTTCATATTCTCCAACGTTTTCGTCCTGATCATGTGTAGACAGTCGTCCTATATATTTACTGAACATTCCAGGACTGCATTGATCGCATCACTATCACACTTCACTTTCTTGCCCCTGACGACCACATAATCAACCGACTTGAATCTGGCGGCCTGCTTCTTTCCTTGTGGCACTAGAGCTCCGTAGGCAGTGTAGAATTCTCGGACTCAATTTTGAATGTAAGGGCCCCGGGGTCTAGTGAATATCTGAAACTTATGGTCCCTCAAGAAGCTCATAATCTCTGGGTACCGGTATATTACTCCATCAGTAGATAGCCTCTTTTCTTCGATGATGGTCCTCAATCTCTCAGTCTTCAGTTTGTTCATAGACCTGGGAGGAGGAACCTGTGCAGGTGGTGCTAGGACCATGGCCTGATCTGGAATTGGAGGAGGAGTAGTGGCCTGGGGAGTCCTGATCCTAGATGGATCATTCAACCTCTTGGATCGCAGCTCCGCTCTCTGGGCTAACGAGAGCTCATCTTCAGGCTCAGAAATGGTAGCCTAAGGATCCTGGTGCTCACCCTCATTCTCAGAAGTGGTGAGGTGAGTGGCATATATACCGTCACTGTCAGAGCTGACCTCTAGTGAAGCAGGAGCAGGTGCCTTGCCTTTCCCTTTTCCCTTCCCACCTGTGGTAGGAAGTTTGGTAGCCTTTGCCCGGGATGCAACTGCGTCCTCATTCATGGTGATTCCCTTTGCCCTCTTGCGGGGAAGCATGTCTCGGCCTGCTACCTTTGGTCTAGCCATTACTGCAAAACATAACACAAGAGGTAGAAAGAGTTTTGGAAAAGTACAGAAAACAGGTTGCAGAAAGACTCGCCGAACCGATCGATGAGTCACCAAATAATTTTGGCGAGCCAGATCAAGCTCGCCGAAAGGATTGGCGCAAATATTTTCTAGAAAAGTAGTATGTCGGTGATGGGAAGGGCCTTTTCGCGAATCGCCTACATCATTCGGTGAGCACAAACAAGCCCGCCGAAAGTTATAGTGTATTTTAGGGGTTAGGGGCGCAGAAAGGACGATCAAGGAAGACTTTCGGCGAGTCGCCGAGTGCACACGGCGAACTCAGGCTCTCTTTTCTTCATTCTTTCAGCTTTCTTTGTTTCCTTTTGCAACTTAGTGTCCTTGCTTTGTTCCTCAATCCATAATCCTGAAAATCAAGGGTTTTACATCAGTTATTGGCACAAAATAAGCATTTGAGGACACTAAACCTATACAAATAAAACCCTAAACAAGTCCAAATCTCGGACTCATCAGCTTAACACGAGTACCAAGACCCTTTTGGAAAGACTTCCAAAACTAAGAAGTGAATTGGGTACCACGATCGGAAATAATGGACAAAGGCACTCCATGAAACTTTACCATTTCTCTTATGTACAACTTAGCATAATCCTCCGCCGAATAGGAAACCTTGACAGGAAGGAAATGAGCCGATTTCGTTATCCGATCTACTATAACCCAAATAGAGTAATGTTGTTGCGAGGTGTGAGGCAAACCAACAATAAAGTCCATATTCACATCTTCCCACCTCCAAGTAGGAATACTAATGTCTTAGGATAAACCTCCCTGTTTCTGATGCTCAACTTTCACTTGTTGAAAATTAGTACACTTAGTCACGAATTCCGCAATATCTTTCTTCATCCCATTCCACCAATAGACCTCCCGTAAATCACGGTACATTTTGGTAATGGAATATCGAGAACTATGAGCTTCTGACAAGATTTGTTCCCTCAAGTCATCAACATTCGGAACACATAAACGACTTTGATATCTAAGCACACCATCTCCTCCTTGGGAGAAAGCCTCAACGGATTTCTTAAGCACCGCCTCTTTCAATTCTACCAAAATTGGATCAAGACCTTGTTTGGCTTTCACATCCGCTACAAAACACGATTCGGAGCCATTGTGAACCATAACACCACCCTTGGTGGAGTCCACTAATTGAAAACCTAATCGAGCCAATCTATGAACATCTCAGACCAACTCTTTCTTATCTTCCTCAATATGGGCAACACTACCCATAGATAACCGACTAAGAGCATCCGCCACCACATTAGCTTTACGGGGGGGGGGGGGTGATAGAGAACACTCATGTCAAAGTCTTTCAATAACTCAAGCCACCTTCTTTGGTGAAGATTTAGATCTTTTTGATTAAACACATATTGCAAACTCTTGTGGTCGGTAAACACATCAACATGAACTCCATACAAGTAATGCCTCAAAATCTTTAAGGCAAAAACAACCGCCACTAATTCAAGGTCATGGGTAGTATAATTCTTCTGATGAATCTTAAGTTGCCTTGAGGCATAGGTAATAACTTTTCCATTCTAAGTACACTTCCTAACCCAATTCTTGAGGAATCACAATAAACCACAAAACCATCCGTCCCTTCCGGTAAGGTCAACACCGGAGCAGAAGTAAGTCTATTTTTCAACTCTTGAAAACTCTTCTCACAAGCTTCAGACCATACGAATTTAGCCTTATTTTGAGTCAAAGCCGTCAAAGGAGAGGCAATTGAAGAGAATCCTTCAAAAAACCTTCTATAATAACCGGCCAAACCCAAGAAGCTTCTAATATCCGAAGGAGTTAGAGGTCTAGGCCAACTCTTGACCGCATCCATCTTAATAGAATCTACCTCAATACCCTTACCCGAAACAATATGACCAAGGAAAGCTACAGACCTTAACCAAAACTCACATTTACTAAACTTAGCAAAGAGTTGTTGGTCCTTGATAATTTGAAAGACAATCCTCAAATGATCAATATGCTCATTCTCGCTCCTCGAATAGATCAAAATATCATCAATGAACACAATCAGAAACATATCAAGGTATTGTCTAAACACCTTATTAATCAAATCCATAAACGCCACCGGAGCATTAGTCAACCCAAACGACATCACTAAAAACTCATAATGTCCATACCGGGTTCTGAAAGCCATCTTCGGAATGTCATCTTCTTTCACCCTCAATTGGTGATAACCTGATCGAAGATCAATCTTAGAGAAGTAACTTGCTCCTTGAAGTTGATCAAATAAATCATCTATCCTTGGAAGAGGATACTTATTCATAATGGTCACTTTGTTCAACTGACGATAGTCAATACACATATGAAGAGAACTATCCTTCTTTCTAACAAACAAAACTGGAGCACCCCATGGAGAGATACTCGGTCGGATGAAACCCTTTATCCAACAAATCTTTCAATTCGTCTTTCAACTCTTTAAGTTCTGCCGGAACCATTCTATAAGGAGGAATAAAAATAGGTAGCGTATCTGGGAGAAGATCAATACCGAAGTCTATTTCCCTTTCGGGAGGAATATCGGGAAAATCATTTGGGAACACTTCCTGAAACTCATTTACAACGGGGACCGACTCGAGAGTAGGAGTTTCAGAATCTATATCTCTCAGCCTAACTAGATGATAAATGGAACCTTTAGAAATCATCTTTCTAGCTTTAAGACAAGAGACAAACTGACCCTTAGGAACAAAATTTCCCCCCTTCCACTCTAGGATAGGCTCATTTGGGAATCGAAACTTGACAACACGAGTTCTACAATCAATAGAAGCATAACAAGAATACAATCAATCCATACCAGAAATAACATCAAAATCTAACATATCTAGCTCTACCAATTCAACAAGAGTAACTCTATGGGACAAGGTAACAGGACAGTTTCTATAGACCCTCTTAGCCACAATAGAATCACCAATAGGAGTAGAGACAGAAAAAGGTTCTACCAACACATCCGAAAGAACATCAAACCTCATAGCAACATATGGCGTCACAAAAGACAAAGTAGCACTGGGATCAAGCAAAGCATAAACATCTAGTTTGAAAACTTTTAACATACCGGTAACCACATCGGGAGAACCCTCTCGCTCACCCCGAGTTTGAAGAACATAAAAGTGGTTTTGCTTAGGAG
The DNA here is from genome assembly GCA_029582245.1 of Solanum etuberosum. Taxonomy (NCBI): domain Eukaryota; kingdom Viridiplantae; phylum Streptophyta; class Magnoliopsida; order Solanales; family Solanaceae; genus Solanum; species Solanum etuberosum. The sequence continues at coordinate 29,804 of JAJONR010002014.1, read as the reverse complement.
CATTACCCGAACCACTAGGAGGAGCTTGCTTGCTCTCTCTTCCTTTATCTGCAAGCATTGGGAAATCCCTCATTTTGTGACCACTCTTACCGCAAGTGCCGGCTAGACACTTGCCCTCATGCTTCTTACCACACTTAGCACAAGTAGACATAGGCAATGAAGATCCACTACTATTACCTCCTTGAGGCCTAGGGTTAGACACCCTATCTTTGTTGAACTTAGGAGGAGCATTGGAGGAACCTTGATCGGAAAACCTTTTCCGAAATCTAGGACGACCATGTCCATCGGACCTTGCATGAAAGAAATTTCCATCACCAGTCTTAGCCCTTTTTAACTCTCTAGACTTTTCCTTAAGTTTCTCCTCCTCAATTTGTTGTGCATGCACCATGAGACGAGAGATGTCCATGTCATTTATGAGCATTGCGGTTCGGCACTCTTTAACCACCATTTCGGACACACCCGAAACGAACTTACTCATCCTAGCCCTTGAATCGGCAACCATTGTTGGAGCATATCGACTAAATTGTTTGAACTTTAGAGCATATTCCCTCACACTCATACTCCCTTGTCGAAGGTTAATGAACTCAAGCACCTTAACTTCCCTCGTCTCAAGGGGAAAGAACCTAGCAAGAAAAGCACCCTCAAACTTCTTCCAATCAAGAGGACCCGCATCTTCCAGTCTCCCTTCTTTCCATTGGTTGAACCAAGTTTGAGCAACACCTTTCAATTGATAAGAGGCCAACTCTACCTTTTCTACCGGTGTCACTCCCATGATCATCAACACCTTATAGACCTCATCAATAATCTCTTGAAGATCTTCCTCAACCTTGGAACCATGAAACTTCGGAGGATTCATTCTTGTGAAGTCCCTTACTCTTGAAGTCTCCGTATTCACAGTTGTACTTGCGGGAACCACAACCTCCCTATTGGCTTGGGCCATCACGGCTTGAGCCAACACTTAAAAAACAGCCCTAAACTCCGCATTAGACACATGGTTGGCCAAAGGATCGACCAAAACTTGAGGAGCTTAGGGAGGAGCTTCTTGTTCCGCATTCTCCCTCACATTCCTTCTAGCATAAGCTTTTCGGGTAGCCATATCCTGAAGAACATAGGATAAGGATTAGGAGAGAGACCTTATAGAGTTAAAATCTATTGCACGACTTAAGAGTAATGAAAGAAGTGGAGTTTCCTAATCATCTTGTAGCCTCTCATTGATAAATGTGGCGCGTTTCACACTCATGAACAAGACTCTACTAGACGTGGTTTATGAGACATTCTAGGACCATTCTAAACTTTGTGCTCTGATACCAAGTTTGTCACGACTCAGGAGTACCCTCCTAGATGTAATATGGCATATAGAACCCCGAAGGACTCCATACAAGCCAGTCAGCTCTCATAACATCGGTGTGACACATCTGATGTGGTCTTCAGCGTCTTGCATGTTATGATCTGATTAGTCAACACCACCGGTAGAATCTTGGTTTTGAACATCTTCTATGTGATCAGGTACATATTCATCGTTGACAAAGACATCCTATATAAATCAAAATAATCAAGTATAAAAAATCTGTTTACATTAAATAAATAAAAAACATACGTACCACTAATTTTTGTTAACTTCTAAATGATCATCCATGAAATCTGGATCTACTTGATATTCTGGAGGTAAATCTTAACCAACAGGTTTATAATAATATAAACACAAACTCTTAATAAATACAAATATGAACAATTAGTTAACACAAAATTATCAATATATACAAACATATACCAAAAAATCATATAAGTCATAATCAAACTTCTACAATTGTATCATCCGGTGATAACTCGTCAGTGATGGAAACCTTCAAAGACTGACCAACAGTATTGGATTTAATTAACTTATAAAAAAATATCAAATACAAACAGAGGTATACAAAGACAATAGAAAAGTAAAAACAAACCTCTGAAATCTTTTCAAAGCTTAAAAGATTGACAGACAGGCTTAAAAAAACAAACTCTTAAGACATGTGTATGTAAACAGAAACTTTATACATAAAAGTTCAAAGCATAAATACATATACAAAAACATCAATTAAGAACATAATCAAACCTCCTCTTTTTTCTGACCTAGTGACAACTCATCTGTTATGGGGACCTTCAATAAATAAGAACGTCCATAATTAACATATGAACATATTGTACAACAATTATACAAATAGGTACTGTGTAATAAATATAGATTTCAATTTGTATATAAGTAATTATAGAAATAAATAGTTGAAAGTTGCACATATACGTTCAGATAATATTGAATTACCTCATTGTTCTCTAAGTTACTCGTTTGATCTGGACGTTGTAGTCCGGAAAGTAAACATGGAGACTGTATAGTTGACTGGTGCATGCCCCCAATTGGAGACTTCGGTGGAACTTCTAAACCAGAAACCTGAAATGAATTATTACAAATTCAATATACAAAATTGAAATTATATAACAAATGTAATTATATGTTTGAATGAAAAACTTGGCAGTTAATTTTTTGGTGTTCATGGCATTCAACACAACATTGAAGTTGTCTTGCATCAACTTTCTTAAATCTTTAAACTCATCCTTTACCCAGAAATACATAAAGGTATGAATTTTAAAAATGTTAAAAATAAATATACAACAATATGTGCAACATTATTATACTTACAAACAATTTGAATAAATCAAGTTCAACACGTGAAATGTTGATTTGAGATGACTCGCTGGTTGATGTTGTGACACCTGTATCAATCGATTTTTTACGTTTGACAGGTTGGTTGGTGACTGGCTTGGTTACAGGAACAACAAGTATCTTTGTGTGCCTGACACGTCGAGTCTTCCCTGATGGACGTGTTTGTGACCCTTTTGTACTGTGATCTTGAACAACTTTGGGTGGGGTCTTTTTTGGTATAATCGGAACAGATTGCCTGAGCCTCTTCTTGGTACGTGAGGAACCAGAATCAGATATAACTTTTTCCTTTCCCTTATTTTTAATTGATTTTTGGTGGGTCTTGAAAGTCATCATCTGAATCAGGGGGTTGTATAACATCATCTGCTTTGATCTTTGAAGATGGAATTGGTGGTGTAGCAGTATCAGATTGGATATACTCCGGCGGTAATGGAATAATTACAATTTTCAATGGGGTTGGAGTTATGTTCCGTAAAGTGATATGATATGTATTACAAAATGATTGTGTATATAATTAGTCAGTAAATACATACACAATTTATAAGAAAAGATAGAATTTGTATATGTATAAACACTTGTAACTCAATATTTGTATATGTATAGAAATAAAAGTTCCATTGATTGTATATGTAGCAATACAATAAATAATATTTGTTTATAAAATAAAGAACAATACACATTAAAAATAGACAAAAAAACATATTGTATTATTGACATCACTGAACATTCCTTTCATGAAGTACTCGATGCGAGGATAATAAATATTGGTGACTTAGTTGAGAATTCTAGGAATGTGATCGAATTTCTTAATAGCAATTTTCTTATCTACCTTTGAACAACATTCATAAAACCAAACTTGCATAGCAATAGAAAACCCATGAATTCTGTAGTACTTTCCTTTTTTGTCATCTTTCCATTGACATATTTTGTTAGCTCCTCAAACGCGTTGTTACCCCACGGATAATCCATATACATGCCAGATTCTATCAAGTCAAAGTCGATTTGCTCAATTGTAGTAGAGTTCGGCTCTTCGGATAGAATGTATGTATGTATGTATGAAATACAGAATTCCAAACTTCAATGCGTCATCAGCGTCATCACCCTATACCTTGTTATTAAAACTTTGAACAAATTCTGCTTTTGATACACTGTTTCTTCCTGGAAAATACAGCTGAAGAATTCTATTTGGTTCTTTAGTGTTGAACACAAATTCTGACAGATCATCACGACATTTAAGCCCAGAAACAAGAGAGAAATCCCTACGGGTGAAACGTAGAGTGGTACCATTTATGTAAATCATAATGGCATCAGTACAACTACCTTCTACCTCTCGCAACATAAAACATCTAAACAGTTGTGCTTGAACATGACAACGATGTATGCTTGATATTTGAGCAAAACAAGATGATGCGCAAAATCGATTGAACGCAACTTCGGGCAATTTGGAGCATAACTGATCCATTACACCAATATTGGTATAGCATTGCATGTGTGGGGTGTAAAGTGGATCTTCTTCGAGGATAAATTGTACTGCCTAGTAAATCATATAAATGGATTATACAATTTCAAATGTATAATTATACAACACAGATCTCAAAGACAGTGACAAAAATATAGTATTATACAAATTGAATATCTATATACAAATACGGAATTATACAAATATGGGTACAACTATGAAACAAAAAGAATTATACAGTTTGAAAAACAAGTATACAACACAAATTCCAAAATAATGACAACAACTATTGAAATATACAATTTCAATTTGTATATACAGGTACGGATATATACAACTATTTACAAATATGGATACAATTTTAGATCTGTACTTCAAACATTTATACAATTATATATATACAAATTACCTCGATTCTTTCAAAATGTAGTTGTTCAGTTGAATCAGATTGGGCATCTTCTTTGTTGCTTGTTGATGCAATCTCTTTTACTTTACGCTTCTTTTTTGAAATCAAAACATCAACTGATTTGCCATTTTTATGTTCATTCACTTTTTGTTCTTTCCTTTTGAATTTGCAACATGCATGACTTCTTGTATCTTCAATGGGTATTACGGGACTTCGATATAACCTCTTGTTGATTAACTTGAGATTTAGCAATGGATCCTGAAATTTCTTGAACATCTTGAGTTAAACCCAAAGAAAAGGATGAAAAATCATCCAAAATTTGTTGATTCGGTTGTATACCTCTAATGATTCTCGTAGAAGGTGTTTCGTCATCCATGATTTTGAATGTATCAAATGAAAAAACTAAAAAGTCACAAAAAATCGCAGTCACACACAAATACAAAATAATACAGTAAGACTGAAACCACCAAAACAATTACCTGAAAATCTGGGAGGACGATTTGTGAGCTTGAGATTGAAATTTTGAATTTAAGGTGAAAAAGAGTTAAAAGGGAGAGTATGTAGAGAGACGATAGCGTGTGAAATATGTATAAAGAGGCACGCTTACACAAAACTGACAAGCGCAATTATGACAAAAAAATAGGTGGCAAATGGTAAATAAAATAAACTGTAGCTATTTTAAGTAATTAATTAGTATATGTTTGTTTTTCCACGTTATTTTCCCTTCTTTTTATCCTAAAAGCAAGTAGTGGGCTCAATTATGTAGTCTGAATGTTGAAACATAAAATTATGAGAAAGTTAAAGAAAAATATATAATTTATATTATAATAAATATTGTTTTAGGCATAAAATAAAATTTAAAATTATATATATATATATAATGTTGAATTGGTCAAGTTAAAATTAAACCAACCCAATTATAGTCAGATTTTTTTCAATACTAAGCCAAGTTAAACCAAATTCTCTGTTTGGTTCGATTTGCGGTTCAATTTTGTTCACCAGCGGCCCATGTGAGTAAGGTACGGCAAATAAAAAGAAATGATTGACCATATTCCTTTCCACTTGGGATAAGGTAATAAGCAAGAAAAGGAAACGTACACGAAAATTGTGTTTAGTCAAATGAGGGATAGAGAGAATATACGCTTAATAATGATTGATGTTGTAAACACAGCATATTGAAATTCTCTTTTCCACACACTTGGGATTACGTACCGGAGAAAGGAAAACATACAAAGGAGAACACTTTAATAGAATGGCTGCAGATTTACAAACTAACAGAAAATTATATTTTCCGGAGGAATCCACGAACTTCAGTAAGAAAGTTATGCAGATTCTTTCTAAACTTCTGGTAATTTGGCCGATCAAGTGTCGAAGACAGACTGTTGGAGCTTGTTAGTGATTGGAGTGCATTTATCAACCTTGATCTGAAACTTGTGTCAGACTGCTTCTCTATCAGTTCACTTCCCAACTTCTGCACCAAATGTCACTCAGTAACCATTTTGATATAAAAAGAAAATTAACTATATACAGTTATTCAAGAATGTGGATTATGCCTGGTATAAACTTTGTTCACAAAGGATTAATGGAAGAAGAGCATCCGCAGCTGAGCCAACCAGATCAGTGCTGAAATTTAAAAATAAAAAAGAAGAATAAAATACTAGGGCATAGCAACAGTTTCCATAAACACCGCAAAATTTGTGAATGCATTAAGTATGGATTATATAGTAGTCCTCCAAACATTAAATCCTTCAGCCTCTGCTGGTTACGTTTTTTTTTTTCCAACTCACCTGTAATCCTGAAAGAGGAGAAACTGGAGCAATGATCGAAGAAATTGGCTCAGAATCCCTTCCCGAAAGTTTCCTGTCTGATCCTTGTAACCTGAAGCATGGAGACCTAACCCCACTTCTCCAGCACTTTTTTGCTTGTAATGGAAAGAAGCAAGCCCTTTTATAGCTCTTAGACATAAATCAACGACCTCTGCATCCTATCACACAAACAACAGAACACAGTGATCTTGGTTTCTACCTCTAGTAGTATCATAAGGCACAACACAACTAAGTAACTATTTCTCTTTTTTGAAGTAAGGGTAACTAAGGAACTATTTCTTGTTCATCAGTGAAGTAGCATGGTGGACAATTAGACCAACATCATCTTGAAATGATGCCTAGACTCGCTTAAGCACTCCCCAGCATGAAATAGTATATAAAATCATAAACCATAGACATCTTATTGTGTGGGAAGGTTACCTGAGACAGACCGAAATCAAGAGTCTTAATGATATGAACAAAAGCTTCTCCATTTAGTTGTGTAATCATTTCAGGGTATACCTCCAGCGTATGTGATAGCAGCGAGAAGTACTGTGCAGATGAAATGGATTATTTATTTTATTATATATGGTTGTTATCACTCCAGAGAAAAAATAGAAGGGAAAAACCTACATCATGACAAAGCTTGGGGTACTTGAGCAGGTCCAAACTTATCAGAGGGGTAACTATGTGAAGACCCATATATACCACCTGCAACGGAGTTGCTTTTAGATTATTTTACAGCATCATAAGGTTGAGAATGTACCTTGGCAGGAAAAACAAGTAAAGGAAGAAACTGCATGAATACCACCTGACATATATTTGTCCCCTGAGCCTCAATAGGTTCTGATGAGAAGTCAACCTGCAAATAACAGTAATACCCAGGTCACCTCAGACATAGAACCTACACCAAGGCAAAAGGTGATAATGGAAAAATAACGATGATAAGATCAAGGTGTGCAGACAACACCAGATCTTTTGAACAGAGACTAGCAAGTAATTGGAGTACAGCACGTAGATCCTTGTATCTTTCGGTATCAGCTTCGCTCCGCAAGCTGCTTGAAATGCTCAGAGATATCTGAAGGCACATTGGTTATTCAGTACAGTATCTTCTCATTTTCTATAGAACAGAAAAAATTGCACACACATCGTCATTTGTACAAAAGAGATGTTTTACTTTTTTTTTCCTTCTTCATTGAGATAGAATGATGATTGACATAACTCAATGAGCTAGTGACTCACTCCCCGCCAATTTCTTTTTACCGAGATTGCAGTGGACGCCAATGAGGATATTTCCAGCTAGACAGCACGAACTTACAATTCTTGCGAGACCCGCATTGGTTCTGTGGGAAATGTGTTCACTTTTCTGTTTTCATCTTTTATTTAAACTCTTGGAGTTGCCTCATTAGTCGGTTTGTTAGCATTTTGATTACTATAGACTTGTCACTAGTGTTAGACTTTTCTTTTTATATTTTGGAGATGAACGTAGTGTTACTGTATTTTTTTTTTAACTGGTAACTTTGAACATTGTATTACTGTGTTTTGAAACAGATGATGGATAATGGTGATGACTTGTTTTGGTTGGATGTTGTTTCTTGTGTGATTTAGTTGATACAGCAAATTTTATGGATAACACTAGAAATAGAAAAAACTGGCTCATTTTCTATAGAACACCGATACGGTTTGCTTGCGGGATCTACCCAAAATGCCAGTAATGCCCTGAGATTGGATTGTGACATATTCTGTCAACAATTAACAAAATCACTTATGTGTTATTGTTTACTGTGCCCTCATCAACATAGAGTTAGAAGCAATGAGGTGCATGCCATACCACCTTGATACCGGCAGCGAGGTGCAGAGCTCCATCGCATTTCACCCAACTCCATACTTTAAGCAACTTAAACAGGGCCATTAAGAACACAATTCTTTCTAATCTATTCTCTACATGCAGTGAAAAGTTCAAAATATGTTTCTTACGAACTACAGACTTCACACATGAGGCAAACAGTCAGAAATTAGAACTCATAAAAAAATAATAGTATTTTGGGTCGTAATCACATTTGATCTTAATTCTGAAACTAAAACATAACAAACTACTGAACAACATCAACAAATATCGCACAGCTGATCAGTATTATGTTTGTGTTGACTTAACTTATATAAAACAAGATATCGGAATTGTAAATAGCATGTCACAAATCAAGATTTGTGCATTGTTAATTTTTTAAAATATGTAGAGTAAGTTTGGTGGTTACATCCAACAATTCTAACAATTGAGGACAACATGGCAGTTTTAGTATCAGACAATTTTGTGACGCATCTTCTTCCCATAATAGCCTTATAACCACCCACTAGCAAGAATGTAGAAGAGGTTAACAGGTAAAATATAAAAGATTTTTAATTCCACTGTTCCATTTTCTATGCTGAGTATGTTAAATTCTTGCTTTATCTCCAATTTACATCAATTTTTTTATTTTTTTATGACAAGGGAAACCCGCCAATTTATATCTAGTTTTCACGAGCTTTTAACATATATTTCAATATTCAGACTAAAGTGTGTGCCCAAAAATCTAGTTTCAAGTACTACAGAATAAACTTAAAAGACACTAACACAGAAGAAAAGAGCAAGGGAAAATATATCATATAAACTCATTTCCCATAGGGCAATGACTGCATAACGAATAATATATACTGATCAGCTATTGATGAAAGTGATGATTGGTAAGACTCACTAGAATGGTAAGCTTTAAAAAGAAATTTGTGATTAGGTTTATTTAGCCAACCAAACACTAAGGGCCCGTTTGGACATGCGATATGAAATCATAATATGAAATAAACTCGTTAAACATTTAAAATTATAAGTCCAAAATTAATTCTTATATATCTATATCTATCTATATCTATATCTACACTACCTTAAAAGCATAAACTTCCAAATTTGAATGTTTAATTACTATAATAGCCCAACTTAAAACACCCAATTTAGTATATAATCTACATTTTATATTTATTTATTTATTTACTCTATATTATATTAAAAGCTGACATCTTTTCACATTGATGGGTAGTGACTTTTGTACAGAGTTGTGACTTTTTTGATGAGTTATGACATTTCTGAAAAATCGTGATTTTTCTGAAGGGTTGTGACTTATCTGATAAGGCACGATAAGCACCTTTTCATACTATCATTTGTTGTCTATAAATAGAGGGGTTTTCTCACAATTTTAAACTATGAATTTTGCAAGTTTTTTGTTGTTCTTCTCAAAACAAGGATGATTGTGAGATTTGTTCAATTATGCAATTACACTATCTTTTGTGGGTAAATTAGATAGATCAACAAAAATTGATGCAACAAAGAGAATGAAATAACTCAACTTCAAACGAGAAGACTATCTTGATAATTAATATGTACTCATTTTCATAGCCATAAATATACTTTTGTAGCAACTTCTACTCGACAAGAAGTTCAATGATTTTCCATTGCACAAACTACAACTTGGTGTTCAGGTCAGTGTTTTAGACAGTGAAAGGCGATAAAAGGCGACAAGGGTCTGCCTCGCCACAAGGCGAGGCGAGTGGCGAGGCACTCGCCTTTTTGAAGTGCGGCACCAATTAATACCAAAAAATTAAAATATTCATTGCATATGTAAATAATCAAACTCTCAATAGCAGTAACATATTAGCAAATATTTTAATTCAAAAACTGAAAATAGATAGTATATACTAAAAGTCTAGAACTTGAATGAGAAAAAACAAAACAAAAGTTAAAACAGAGGTAGGAGCGACTCTGAAGTCCGAAGAAGAAGGAAAAAGAAACCAAGGAAGAAGAAATCTGAAGAAGAAAAGAAGAAATATGTATTGGTTAGACTTTAGAGTAGCCAAAAAAGTTTGGCTGGTCGACGGAGGAGTCTAGTCGTAAATCCTAAAATTACCTTTTTAACTTTTAAAACCCTAAATTGGTCGCCTTTTTTTAAGAAAATACAAAAGGGGACACTTTCTCGCTTTTATTGCCTCTCGCCTCTCGCATTTTGTCGCCATGGCGTCGCCTTTTGAACATCGCCACGCCACAAAGCTAAAAGACGATGAAGGGGTGCCTCGCCTCTCGCCATTGGTGATGAGGCGATCGCCTTTCACAACACTGGACTTTAGGTTCTGAAAAGTCTCAAACCGTTGGAGAAAAAGGATTTGATCAAAAACTTGTTTGAAGAGTCCAAACTAGATTTAATAAGTACTCATTCGTTTCCAATTTATTTGTTGTACTTTTTTTAATTCAGTTTAATATAGAGTGTTCTTTTTTCTTGGGGGTGGGGGCACATCTTTAAGACCACAAAGTTAAAAGATATTTTTATATATTCTACATATGACCCTTAAATTAAAAGTCTTCTTTATTTTTTAAAATTTCACATAAAATAAAAATTAGACAAATCTATATCTATCTTTTTTTTTATCTATCTATACTACCGTAAAAGAATGAACTACCTAACTTAAATGTTAAATTATTATAATACCCCCAACTTAAAACACCAAATTTAGTATATCTTCGATATTTTATATTGTATTATATTTATTTATTTATTTATTTATATTATATTATATTAAAGGCAGACACCTTTTCACATTGAAGGGTTTTGACATTTTCAAAGAGTTATAACTTTTCTGATGAGTTGTGACCTTTTTGAAGGGTTGTAACTTTTCTATAGGGTTGCAAATTTTTCAAAGAGTTGTGACATCTCCGAAGGGTTGCGACTTTTCCAAAGAGTTATGACTTTTCCAATGAGTTGTGACCTTTTTGAAGGGTTGTGACTTTTCTAAAGGGTTGTGACTTTTTCATTGTTCTTCTTCTTCTTAAAACACCCAATTTAGTACATCTTCTATATTTTATATTATATTATATTATATTATATTATATTATATTAAAAGAAGAAATCATTTGACATTGAATGGTTATGATTTTTCTTAAGAGTTGTGACTTTTCCGACGAGTTGTGACATTTCTGAAGGGTTGTGACTTTTATGATGAGAAACAATATGCAGATGCTATTACTACACTCTTTAAACTATAAATGGAGGGGTTTCCTCACAATTTTAAACTACACTTTTTAATGTTTTCTATTCTGCTCTTCTCAAAAACTCAAGTTTGATTTACAGACGTTGACAATCTCAAAGTTCAATAAAATTAGAACACTCCCTAACATGAGTGTTAAATTAATCTAATACTCCAACTAAAAACATCCAATTTAGTATATCTTCTATATTTTATATCAATATTTATTTATAATAGTTTTTCGACACGTGTGTTACATGTGATTATCAATTCAGAAAATTTAAGCGAAGATTTGTATAATAAGTTTTGCACAAAATAATATTGCAGATTCTTTTGTGAATGTTCAATGTGGATCGTCATATATATCTCTTATTCATGCGAACCTAGGAAGATGGTCAATGAAAATTTTTATTAGTTAAATGCAATAATGTATATATTTATTTCAATTTGATGAGATTCAATCATGTAATTAGTCGTATCTCACTAATATTACCTTATAGACGATATTTGTTGTGTATTTTTCTTGTCATCTAACCAGATGTGCTTTCCACATGTATTCCACGTTAATCTGTTTAGATGTCTTATGAAAATGTGGAGAACAACTACATTTTATATTTTAGAACTATTTTTGTATATTAATTTTTATTTTATAACATAATAGATGACGTTCTTGTTGTTGGCTCTCATATTTGACTTCTTGATTGACTCTGTACATAAATCAAAGATAGTTATCTGACTGTTCATAGTGAATTGAGAAATGTTTCCTTTTTTTTACCGGAGAAACTAAAAATTAAAATTAAAGAATATATTTTATCTATGAAATCATATATATAATCACATGTTTATCTTACACCCAACAAAGATATAGTTCATATACTTGTAAACGATTTTCAATTTATTCAACCAAGCACGATTCGTCCAAGGAAAAATAACAACACCCTGTTATCACATATATAGGGGCGGTATAATAATACCAAAAATTATTGGTAAAAAGTTAATATAAGGAAAGATGAAAGATAGAAATAATTAATGTAATAACTATGAGAATTCATAATATTATAACTAAAGAATGTAAAAGAGTGAATAATATTCATTTGTTGTGACTTTTTTAAAAAAAAAAAAGAACTCGGAACATTTTAAAATAACATATTTTGAAGTTAGAAGATCTTGTTAACTTGATTATATATTCGTGACATATATTAGCTACTAAATAAATAATAAAAATTAAACTAATACAAACTTCAACTGGTGTTATTACAAACATGTGAACTTTTCTTCGTTGAAAATACTGAAATATGAAGAAATAGTAAAATCAGTAAAACAAAAGGTCAATGTTTATATAGTAATAACTATTTTGATGCAAATTTCCTAACAATCTAAATCACATAAGAAACATTGATAAATAAAGTCATTCTTTTGTCTTGAGCATCAAAAAATAAATCGTGACAATTCTCTAACTCTTGTGAAGTTTAATAATTTTGAAAAAAGATATTCAGAAGCATATTATCTAAATCACAAGAGAAATTTTTAACAGAAACAAATGAATTTAGACTACATCATGTTAGCTTCATATATTGGAACATTACATACTAATATATATACTAAGCAAAAAATTAATTATTATATCATCAGAATTATTTTCCTTAAGTACTCGAGGTTAAGAAATATACACTCTTAGGATAGAACGACTTACATAATCAGAATAGTGGTACCTTATATTACGCTAAACTTTGAACTCACTCAATGACAATAAATAAAATGATTTTTTTTAAAATGCAAGAAGAAAGAAGAGTAGAAGATTAAAAAATATTGTGGTTGAAAAATGAGAGGAAGCCCCTCTATTTATAGTCAACAAAGGGTAGTATGAACAAGTGTTTTTTGTGTCTTATCTCAAAAGTCATGACCATTTCGAGAAGTCACATCCCGTTGAAAAAGTCACAACTCTATGGAAAAGTCACAACTCATCGAAAAATCACAATCCTTTGAAAAAAGTCACAACTTATCAGAAAAGTCACAACTCATCGGAAAAGTCACAACCTAAGTTAGGAATATTATAGTAATTTAACATTCAAGTTAGGAGTTCATGCTTTTAAATAATATAGATTGTATTATATTAAAAGTAGAACTCCAACAATACAATAATAACTAAGTAATGCACTATGGGGAAGGGAGGAGAAAGTATATTTAAGAGGTGTACCTAAGAATTTTAAGAGTGACTAACTTTCAGTAGTAACCATAAGAAAATTACATCCACTATTCATAGGAAACTTTATCATTCATTTTATAATTGTTTACTTAATTTTTTTAGTTAATAATATTCACATTATTTTTAAAAATAGTGTGGTACATGATTTGATATTCACGTGCAACGCACGTGCGTCAAAACTAGTACATATATATATATATATATATATATATATATATATGTGTGTGTGTGTGTGTATGAGAGAGAGAGAGAGAGAGAGAGAGAGAGGTGTTACCCAATTTTAGAACGAAAAAGACAAGAAAAATATAACATTTAAATTTATATCCTTACTTAGAGAGGTGCACCCAATCATCATCGCATTATATAATACTTTGAGTGTGGGTCACACATCTATATTTAAGTACTTTTAGAAACTTATAACACTATTCTACATAATCTCGGGAGGAGAGCATAGGTTCATGTGAACCTGGTGACCCCCTCCTGGATACGCCCCTGGGTTTGGATATGTGAAGAGGAAATGCGTAAACGCACCAGTGAGGAGGTGCGAGAGGTTGGTTATAGAAGGTATGAGGAGAGGCAGAGGTAGACCGAAGAAGTATTGAGGAGAGGTGATAAAATAGGATATGATGCAGTTTTAGGTTAACGAGGACATGACCTTAGATAGAAGGGTGTGGAGGACACGTATTAGGGGAGAAGGTTGATAGGTAGTGTAATGTTGTCTTGCTTAGGGTGACTAGTATTTGACATGGTACTAGTTGTATTATTGTAGTTGATTTTGTATTGTTGTTTTCGACTCCTTTCCAGTAGACTTTGCATTGTTACCTTGTTACTTGCTATATTCTCTTCAATGTCTCCTCCTTCTTTGTACCTGGATTTGTTGCACTTGAGCTGAGGGTCTTTCGGAAACAACCCTTCTACCTCCATGAGGTAGTGGTAAGGTTTGCATACATTCTACCCTCTTCAGACCTCAATTTAACTTGGTATATTGTTGTTGTTGTTATTTCATATAGCATGTCCAAATGCAAGCTAATTAATAAAGAATAAATGTTTTTGGTTCGATGACTCACTTTATAGTTTATGTTGGAGGTGTAACATTGTAACAATCAGGGTTATGAAATAATTACATAACTTATCACCGGTCAATACCCCTTCCAACTTCTGCTATAACAATTTTTGGGTAACATGTTTTAAAAAATACAAGAGTGAATGATCAAATTACCTTTGCTTATATTGTGGGAAGAGTAAAGCAGAAATAGGCGCTTACAGAATTCAACAACCATTATTTCACAAACATATGGTTTTGGTTGAGTGACAAACTTTAAGGTGTATGTTGGAGGTGTAACATTGTAACAACCATAGTTATGCAATAATTAGACTACTTGTCACAGGCAATATCTCTTCCAACATCTGCTAGAAGAATTGGGTAACATGTTTTAAAAAAAATAGAAGAGTTAATGATCAAATTACCTTGCCGATATTGTGGGAAGAGTAAAGCTGAAGTAGGCGCATACAGAATCCAACAACAATAGCTGTTTCACGAGCTTCTAGGTAAATGATTTGTCCATCCACCCAATCAACCACAAATCTGAGTACCAGATACACAACTGTGGACTACAAAAAACTGGAAGATTAGATCATGTAGTTTCACATTATGATGTCACACTAGGTTAGCTAGAGCTGTTCAAAAATTATGACAGGGTTATTTATTGCATTAGAATTCATAAAAAGAATGGCATGGCCGTTGATAAAAATCATTGACATGTTAGGCCAATCAGCATCAGTAATCAACTAAAGTTGGTTCACTTAAATTGAACTGGAACCCATCACGTAGGTAGAACGAGAACTTGAGTGCAATATCATACCCTTTTTTTTTTTAACCTTTAATAGAAAATAGCCCTTTCTTTAGCGATACACTACGAACTATTAAATTAAAGATCAAGTGGTCCTAAATATTTTGGCATCTGCTTAACCCTAAAATTACAACCTAACTTGCAAATTTAATTTTCAAGCACCACTTTTGAAATTGAAATATTGTTCTCTGGTTTTTAGCTGCCCATATCAGAAAGTGAGAAATTGAAGAACCAATCTGAATACCTACTGGTGCTGGAAAACCCACATGTAACATTTAATCTATAGTTGTGCTGCGAAGGGCCTGCAGCGTAAGAGATGCATACTGGAAAGAAAAATGATAACAGGCAGCACTCAAGGTTTTATCTCGATACAGGGGGATATAATTTTAGGATAACAATAAATCAGCACTGTATATCTTTAACAAGTTTAGCAGCACGGAAACCTAAGCAACCATATAATCCACATAAATTTCTGGTATAATGACAACATGTTCAGCTTAAGGGAAAAGCTCAAAACCAAGTCTCCAAAGCACACACTTGAATCAACAGCTATTATCTCATACAGTTTATACCTCATGTTTGTAAACTTCCATAAACATCAAGAGTGGATTCAGCACTGAATAACCCATCTCATAAACAGCTCTCTGTGTTCGAGGTTCTGTCGCACTAGCAGCACCACGAAGTCGCTCCAACAAGCAACTGACCTATGCATTATCACAGATTTACTAAGAAACCAACGATTGAAAGCTATACTTCTTTTCCAGACTATTCTTACCAATAAAATAATATCTGGCTGTTCAGCTACACATTTTAGATCACTTCGGCTTGAGAGTTCCACCAGATTAGCTGCCATATGGTTTGTCAGATTTCTCACATACCTAAGAACAATTGCAATGACAAGTCATCCAATATTAGAAGTTCAACAAATTTAAATAACAAAACTGTAAAAAGGAAATAACGTAGAATATCTACTTACTGGCCGGAGGCCTCTGGAGTTTTCATGCCAGAAGCTGAAAGAACAAGGGTTTGAGCAAGCGAACGCTGTAATAAGACAAAGAACAGTTCGAATTGGCTGGAAATATTACATTAGCAATTTAAGGGAAACCCATGTTTGGTGTAGTGGTATGTTGGTAAATGAAGCTATGAGAACCTACAAAAACATCCCTCTCCACTCCAAACTCAAAGGATGGAGAAGTCTTTGAGGACTCCCTTACCTTCCAATTTAGGGGGGGTTGTTTGGTAGAGTGTAGAAGAGTAATGCTAAATAGACTGTATTAGTAATGTTTGTATTAGTTTTGCTTGCATTAATTGTGCAGAGATTATTTCTTATGCATTGCAGAATTTTTTTTTTAAAATATTTATTTACAAAGATACTCTCCTCAGATATGGTGGAAAAGATGTAAAAAAGGTGCTGAATTTCACGCTTAAAGAATAAAAATTTGGTACCACAGCTAACACGTTTGGGTGGTGAGTTTTATGTAGCTTATGATATCAAATGTTATTAAAATAAAATAACTTATTTTATAAATATAATATTTGTAATCAATTTATAACATAAAGTGAGTTGAAAGACAACTTAATTCGTATTTAAATTATTTTTACAAATATAAGGTCATTTTTAGTGTTAACAGCTTTAAGGGCAGTTCAGTCACTTTAACAGGAATTCATCTGATAAGCACTTCTCCACCAAACACATCAACTGCTTATTTTCTGTTATAGCACTTCTAGACAAACATGTGACTAGTTTTTAAATTCAGCTCCAGCACTTCAAAAGTGCTTTAAATACCAAGTACTTTAAAGCTACTTTTATTCAGCTAATCCAAACGGGCTCCAAGCTTATGAGCTCTCTTCTATTTTCACATGGTTTAAGAGCCTCTACGATCTTGGTAGAAACTCAAATGGATTCTGCTACCGAAAGGCGGTACCGCAATACATGCCACTTGGCAGACCGATATTTCTTTTGTCCTCTCTTTTTGTGTTCAACAGCGATCCTCTCTTCGACAACTGGTGCCTTCATCTTCAGGCGACTATTCAAGTGCCACTAATCTCTCTAGGATGGCTTCCGCACCATTTATTTCCAACAAGCAGCCCAGCTACTTATTCATGAGCAACGACCTCTGACATTGTTCCGCTTATACAAGTTACATTGATAATGTCTTTGAGATTTCCACTACCATATCTCTCAATCAATAGATTCCTTTAAGTGTATATTGCAAGAAACACTTTATTTCGTTTTGCAGTTACCAGCTGCTAACAGGGGGGAAAAACTCTAGCACCAGTATTTTGTGATTGTGTACTACTCCAACAAGATTTAGACGTGACCCTTTCCAAGTTACCAAAATAAGCAAATTCAATTTGGTTTCAGCACATGAAGTCTAGGAGAACCTATGAGAATATAAAGTGAATTTATGTCTACATTCTTACAAGTCATTATACTAGAATTAGTAAAATCAAATAGGATATTTTATAGGATATTATGTATTTCATTATAGAATATTTTATAACCCTAGTAGTATAGGGTTTGAGTACCTACCGTATTATAGTATCCTAGGACAGTAAGACTCCTATATAAGGTACACATTTGTACATTGTCAATTAAGTCAACGATCTATTTTCACAAAAAAAGAAATCACAAGTATGGATTGGTACCTGGTGAGCAGCATTTAGTGAGAATAGAGTTTGTTCATTTGCAAAAGCATTTGCCAACTCACGCCAAGAGTCCTGCAAGACAAATAATGCAGATTGGGATAAATATGATATTCCAATCATTACTCCTGACTAAGAATCCAGGAAGATTTTACCTGTTCTAGCACATGGAAATTAAGTTGATCATAAATTCACTCTCTAACCATTTAAACTTTTTGTAGTGTGACAAATAATATAGAACATAGACACTTTTTGTCTTAATCAACATCTCTATGTATTGAGGATGCGATAGGACTAAACAACAACAATAAGCAAAGGTCAGTTCCGACGGCGGATAAGATAGAACTGAGAACTAAAATCTCTATCCACAATTGACTAACAGAAAGATGAGCAATAAAAAGAGGAAACATAATTGGTGTGTGGAAGATACCCAATGCCATGCAATTTTATCTGGAACCCTCCATGCAAAATTAAAACCCAAAGAGAAACAGAGCCACCTCATCAAGGGTTCAAACATGATATGGAAATAGTACTACTCGTCTAAGGACCCACCAATTCAACAAGGTGCACACATACGTTCTTCCGCCGAACAAGTCCATGAAGCAACTCATGACAAGTTAGTGCCTATCAAAATGAAAGGAAAATGTATCAGAGCTGCTGCAATGAACAGCCTCAATAAACAGCAAGGAAATAACAGATTACCGGAAACAACACTAGAAGTTCAATCATAGTAGCAAGTTCCTAATATAACATTGATGTGCTGATATTGTTTATCATACTGACAAAAACTGATTATTGTTTCAGATGGAATGCTCTAATTTTAATTAAGAACAGTGCTGCATTTACCCAAATTCACAGACAGTTTCCATGTAGTTATGCTAAACCACTTTATCAATATTTTAATGGAGATACTTTGATTGTTTGTAATATTACTTGGCTTGAATTTCACAGTTTTATGTAAAATCAAAAAATATCACCAAATTTAAGAAATTGATACTTTATTTCGACATGATCGAGGAAGAAGAAATAATCTGGATATAAGTAGCAGAACTAGTAAAGAGACGGTGAATCAGGACCTTGTTGGATAATAAAGCATTCCACTTCATAGGCTAAAAAATGTAATGAACAGATCATGGATTCCGTGAAAATAAAATATATTTGGATCAAAATATCCAAGAGAAGCAAACCGATTCATGATTTACATTGCAATTTTTTGGTTAGAAAAACTTTACCTCCCTTAATAATATTAGTCATCCAAAAATGAATGACTTCATATTGAGATAATATTAAACAAGAAGAAAAAGAATTCACCAACCATTCCAGTAGCATAGAAAAGTTGTAAACTTTACCGATGCTTAGTCAACGTAAGGATGATTTCAGCTGTTAGCTTTTACTTTGAAGCTTTAGTCAAAGGTGCTATTGACATACTGGTCCCTTATAGCATCCTACACATTCTGATGATTGCCTCAGATAACAGGTCAACTTCAAGCTTTTCCTCCTCTTTTTTTTGTAGTCTACTTCAAGCTTTTCTTTTTTTTGAGAGAAAGGTAACTTTATATTCACAAAACAGGCTCACATCCCAAAAATAATGAGGCTGATCAGCTACAAACCCCTTCTGGGCAATGCAAAAAGCATAAACACTAAACCATGGTTCTTCACAGTTTTCTTATAAAATCCACAAAAAGTTCTATATCCCCCACCATATCCTGTTTACACAAAAAATAGAGTAAGCTAAGGCAATTCATCTTGATTTTCTGGATGTTGTTACTCTTGTCTTCAAAGCATCTTACATTCCTTTCCTTCCATAAAGTCCACCAAATGCATGCTGGGATCAGTTCCCACCAGTCCTCTTTTCCTCTTCTCCCAATCTCCTTCCAGCTAATACTTCAAGCTTTTCTTTTACTGATGTAATTTTGTTACTTCATCATTTTTATTTTTAATTTAAGGTTATCATAACTCTTTACTACACAAATTGTCTTTTACAACCCAATACCTCTCACATGAGAACCTGATGAATTCGTACATGGTATTTGGTATTATTGCTTGACATCTACATCTTACTAAGTATGCACATTTTATTCCACTTTCACACCCTTTTAATGCGAAAGATGTGGAAGCTGTTTTCATTAAGGAAGTGGTTAAATTGCATGAATTTCCTAAGTCTATTGTGTCTGATCGTGACCGTGTGTACATAAGCCAATTTTGGAAGGAACTATTCAAACTAGCAGGCACTACCTTACGGTATAGCTCTTCCTATAATCCAGAAACTGATGGGCAAACAGAAGTGGTGAATAGGAGATTGGAGACATATCTCCGTTGTATGGCTGGAGAAAATCCTAAAGAATGGTCCCACTGGTTATCTTGGTCTGAGTATTGGTTTAATACGTCCTTTAACAGATCTGCAGGTATGACACCCTTTAAAGCATTATACGGAAGGGATCCATCATCAATTTTTCACATGGATGACACTACTTCAGCGGTGGAAGAAGTAAATGAGCAGGTGTGCACTAGAAATCTGATCTTAACCGAACTCAAAGAACATTTGTTACAAGCACAACAAAGAATGAAGAATCAAGCTGATCGACATCGTAGAGAACTGACTTTTGAGATTGGTGAAATGGAATTTCTCAAACTTCGGCCCTACAAACTATGTTCTTTGGCTAAGAAGATCAATGAAAAACTCAGTCCCCGCTTTTATGGTCCTTTCAAGATTTTGGAATAGATTGGTCCCGTAGCTTATCAGTTGGAGTTACCAGTTGGAGCACGCATTCATTCAGTGTTTCATGTTTCACAGTTGAGAAAATGCTTGCTTCCAACTACTCCAGCTCAAAACCTACCTCCATTTCTTACCCAAGAATTGGAGCTTCAAGTTGAGCCTGAGGCAGTGACGCAGATCAGGAATCTAATTAATGATAAATTGGAAGTGCTAATCAAGTGGAAGACCCTACCAGAATTTGAGAATACATGGGAGGAATATGCAGTCATCTATCAACAATTTTCGGACTTTCACCTTGAGGACAAGGTGACTCTTAAAGGGAAGGGTAATGATGAGCGTCAAGCTATAAAAACTTATTCCAGGAGGCCAAAATAAACAATTAAGAAACTTAGTGACTGTCATGAGACAGTTACACATGTATTGGGTGGTTTTATCTGTAGAAATAGGGACAGGGCAGTTAGGAAAGGGTATTCAGAAAATAAAGAAAAGGGAATTCTGGGAGAGTTTCTAGCCTCTCGAATGTCTAGAAAGGTTGTGATCTTTATGATTATATAACTAAAGTTCATTATTGTCTTAGGATGTGATTTATTATGTCAGTAGTGTACTCGTGATTGTTTTGTTTTCACACTTCTTGTTGTAATATCAGTGTATCTAGTGTGAAACAGCAGTATTTGCTCCTTTATTTACTATTTCAGCAGTAAAGTCTATCATATAATCACAAAATTATTTCAAGGTTCCAGAAGCAAAAACATCTGCAGCAAGCTGTGGGCAACTGGCATGTACGCTTCACCATGAGGGGGAGTGTTAGTAATATTTTGTAATTAAGGAGTAAATATTTGTGAGCAACTGGCATGTACGCTTCGCCCGATTATGACAAGTTGTATGGCCATACAGTATTTGCCAAGTGTTCTCCCAAATATATTTCGCAATATCTATGGCCAGACAGCTCCTTAGTGTTGTGAGTATTCTTTCTTATATTATATACTTATGACAAGTATTGGACTTCTCTTTGTATTTGGTGATGGTTTTAGTATTATTTATTTGTAAATAGTTAGTTGATAAAGATTATGACTTGTTTGGTTAATATATGTTGGTTAGCTGTTGATCCGTAGACAGAGATATCTTTGTATAGGCTCAAAAATAGGGAAACTCTGCTTGATATTTTGTAAATTTCTGCCAACGCTTGCTTTGGGATTCTACCCCTTAGTGCCCGGTCATGGCCCAAATTGGGCATGACAATATTCTATAATTAAGGGCATAAACTAAGAAGTATTGTGTGCATCAACTAGAATCAATTAAGAGAATTAGTTAGGAAATTCAGTCTTCTAATTGTGTATCACTTCCCACTTTAAAAATATGTCTATAGGTCATCCAAGCCCTATTAGCTTGAAGGACTGATCAAGCTGAACATTCTCAAAAGACCTTCATTCTTCTTCTTTTTTTTGTCAGTGTGGTGTGCAGGCCATCTTCCGCACACCTCAACTAATTCTTTGGAATACCTTCCACCTATCACCAGCAACAGGTAACTCTATCACCAAGGCTAGGATAGATGGGAAGAAATCACCTAGTGTTTTTTTGTCTTCGATAGGATTTGAACGTGAGACCTCATGGTTCTCAACTCATTTCATTGGCCACTAAGCCAAACCCTTGGGTACCTTCATTCTTTATATTTCTTCTGATCTCTTTTTTCACTCTATGGGATACCAATAAATTGCCCTTATACCCTCGTCAGTCTAAACCCCAACAGTTCGTTGAGACAGGTTGTGCCCGAGAACACCTAAATTCCAATTGAATATGAAAAAGGCTCAATTAAATGATAAAAATGCAAAAAACTAGACTCACATTGAATGCACACCAGAGAAGCTGCTGTATGTTAAATAAGAAAAGAAAGTCATAAAACCAATTTATTTCAATGAGGTAATAAAGACTTCAGAAGTGAGGAGAAAGGTTCTTGTTTTCTACAATAAGAGTGGGAAAATGCCAAGTCGGCTATACGGGCAATAAATCCAATGAAACTCCCTACCAAGTTGTTTACTTGCTTCTATCATTTACTGAGAATAAATATTTGAGATAATGGGACATCCAAAAGAATGAGGTGGTGCACTACTACGCACAAAATACCAGTCCTAAATTGAATGTCTCGTTTAAAATTTGGAATGACAACAAATTGTATTTTCCTTTTCAAGGACGTGCACAGATTTGGGACTGGCCAACGAGGACATGTGGACATTTTGGACAATGGCAGTCATTGAATTATGCTTGAATACAGACACAGTAAGGTCATTGTACAACGAAAGGCTGTTCTACTTTGCCTACCTGCAAATCCCTCTCTCCAGGATATGAAGTGAATGTTGTCTTCGAAATGTGAAGAATAAGGTCAAGCACTGCTTTCCCCTGGTTGTCCTCTTCACAAAAATTAAGCAATACTTTTTTGTGATGTTTTGCCTTGTGATTATCTGAAGATGCACTCCCTTTATTTTCATCAGGTGGCATCAGATAAGTAGTTGACCATCTTGCAAGGAACCATACAATCGCCTGGACAGAATGAGCATATGAGTTAACCCTGAGTGTGTAACATGAAAAATATAAGCAGGTACTGAAGATAGACTACATAACTCTTGAAGTATATTAAAGAATTGATAGCTGAGAATGTAAGACCAAAAGGAATCCCCTGCAAAGGGCCACTACATTGTAGGATCACATCAGGAATTATAAAAATTGAAAAAGCATACCTAAAAAGGTTATTAACATATAAACCTAGTCACAAGGATCATCTGGGCTCAAATTTTTTGGTCCAACTTAAGAGACAGCACAGAGTGCAGAGTTACAGAACCAAATATTGCCAAACTTGTGCAGAAAATATCACAAAACGTTGAACACGTGTTCATGTATCTGGTGCGGCAATTAGGATTAGGAACAGATATTTAGTAAAGATCAGCTTACTCCCCTTGTACCACATTGATTGTCATGTCCTTAAGTCTATCATTTTTGAATAAAACAACATGTTTTGATCAAAAGGAGGGTGGGTAATTTATGTTGGTCCTGACAGCCTCAAAGCTGCTGCCCCCTCCAAACAGTACAATGGCTATCATGATCAAACACTCAGGTCACATTTGATTACTGTTATAGTCCCACGTGGTATAAGCAAAATTATGAAGGCATAAAACTTGTATTAATTTATTAAAACGTTTTTTATGAAGTACAAAACCCTACATCACTAGTTAATCTCCATATAACTTTATACGACATTTGGTTTCTAATATAAAATCCACATATGCTAAGTGACTTTTAATACCGGAAACTAAACATTGTATGAAAATCTATGTATTATTTATACCATTTAGAAGGTGGAAAAAGTAATACGTGTATTAGCAGTACGTGGATAAGAGTTATGTAATCTTGAATAACAATTCCCATATTATTTATTCTCCCCAAAACAATCCTCGTATTGTTATTCAGTATATAAGAATTTATGCATTAAAATTCATGTCTAGTTGAATCACCAACCAACTAACCCTTCAAAGTAATTATTATGGGATTGTGGATCTTTGTTTTTTGAGAATTAGTACTGTTGTATTCTTCAGCATTAAGGAATGCTGGCCACCTCCAAAAAGTTCCAAGGTGGTAAGGTTAAACTTTCAAGCTTTACAGAACACCTAAGAAATCTATCATCTCATCTACTTCCTCTATACAATTTCCTTTACACCAAGGAAAAAAAGACACCAAACAGTTCCATTTCACATCTTGAATGGACTTGATCTTGTTTTCAAAACATCTTCCATTCCTTTCCTTCCATACTGTCCACCATATGCATGAGGGTATTATCCTACACCATTTTTTCTGACTCTTGCTACCCCCTGTTCTCATCCAGAAGCTCATCAATTCTGCAGTATGTGCAGGCATTGTCCATTCCGACTTTGTAAGACTGAGGAACAAGTTCCACAATTGTGTAGTGAACTTGCAATGCAAAAAAAGATGGTTGTTTGTCTCTCTAGTTTCATTGCACAAAAAACATCTTGTCACTACTACTCTCTCCTTCTTTAGTAGAACCTCATGTGTAAGGCATGCTCTCCTCACTACTAACCAGGTGAAGCATTTAATCTTGGTGGGAGTCATGCTTTTCTAGATGTTCTTCCAGATATTTGAGGATTCTCCTTGCGTCACACTATTATCTTTCTTGTACATTTTATTCACAGAGAAAATGTCATCCCTGAATGTCTCCATCTCAATGTATCAGATTGAACAGGAGTGCCAAGAAAATTCTCCACTTCACACAAAAGAGTTGTCACCCTATCTATCTCCCGGTCACATAGATGTCTTCTAAAATTAAGATTCCACCCTTGGTTTGACCAGCTCAAAGATGGTTTCTTCAGGATTTCTACTAAGTATCATAAGGTCAGGGAAAGCTACCTGCAAAGGGGCTTTCCCAATCCAAATATCCTTCCAACCCTGATACTGAAATTGCCATGTAGTTTTGGCCATAATGATCTGATTGTCCTCCAAACCCCCACCCATAAGTGGAGTTCACCTCATTGGAGCACCATGGACTAGATTGACCAAACTTGTGGGATATGACTTCCTTCCATAGAGTAGGTTCTTCTGCACTAAATCTCCATAGCCATTTCATCAATAAACTGTTATTATGGATTCTCAAGTTTCTAATACCAAACCCCCTTGATCTTTACTTTGCTGCACCACCTTCCAGTTGACCAGATTGTAACGCCCGTCTTCCTTATTGCCTTTCCACAGGAAATCTCTCCTTAGTTTGTCTAGTCTCTTGATTACGCATGCAGGTATAGGAAATAGAGACGTCACATAGGTAGGAAGAGAGTCTAAAACTGAATTGATTAGTGTGACCCTTCCTCCTAGTGAAAGGTATTGCGCTTTCCATTTAGCCAACCTCTTCTCAGCTTTCTCTGTCCCAAATTTCCACTTCCTCGTGTTTCCTGCCTAGAGGCATCCCTAGGTACAGTGTGGGCAAGGAACCCACACCACACCCAAGAATGCTAGCAATGGTCGGAATGTTAGACATTCTTTGACAGGATAGGTATTGCTCTTCCTCCAGTTCAATCTTAAACCAAATACAACTTCAAACACTACTAGCAAGACTTTAATCTAGCAAACTTGTTCCACTTTAGGTTCACAAAATAAAACAGTATCATCTGCATATAATAAGTGGCAAATCTCCAGAACCCCTCTCCCACCTCCTCCTACGTTGAAACCCCTCAGCCAATTTTTTTGTAGTGCTATCCTTATCATACTACTAAGACCTTCCATGGCTAAAATGAACAGGAAGGGGGATAGAGGGTCCCCTTGTCTAAGTCCCCTTCAGAGTGAAAAAAACCAGTAGGTTCTCTATTTACCAGAATGGAGAACCTAAAAGTCGATCCATTTCAACCATTTGTCCCGAAAACCCATCTATTTGAGAGTGTTTAAAAGATAGCCCTAGTTAACGTTGTCATATACTTTTTAAATTTCTAATTTGCACATCAGGCCAGCCACTTCCCCTCTAAATCTTGAGTCTACGCATTCACTAGCAATTAAAGTTGCATCCATAATCTGTCTCCATTTAATAAAATCCATTTGTTGTTTGTTTACTAGACTGTCCATTACTCTCTTCATTCTTTCTGTTAGAACTTGGCAATTATCTTGTACACCCCAGAGATCAGACTAATAGGCCTAAAGTCTATTAATTCTACTGCTCTTGCCTTCTTTGGAATAAGAGCCACAAAGGTGGTACCAAGACTCCTTTCAAACACATGGTGTTCATGAAAAAATTGCAATGTTCCCATGATATCCTCCTTGACAAGATTCCAAAATGCCTGAAAATACTTCATTGTGAAGCCATCTAGGCCTATAGCCTTGTCTACTGCACAAATCTTGATGCTCTCCCACACTTCCTCCTCAAAACCCCTCTGTAATCACTCCTAATCTTCTATAGAGATTTCTCTTATTCCTTGGAGATTGAGATCAGGTCTCCATCCTTCCTTGTATAGGTTCTGGTAGAAACTTTGAATTGCATTTTTAATTGCAAGCATTTCAGTGATGGATTGTCCTTCTACTTCCAATGCATCTATGGAATTGTACCTTTTATGAGCATTTGCCATTCTGTGAAAGGGCCAGGGACAGAACTCCAAGCACATAACTCCGGGGGGAGCAGTCTCCAAGGACATAACAGCATTTTGTCACCGCGAGCTTAGGGCATTGGATTAGGATTCCCCCACCTCATAAAACATCATTTGATGCTTATGAACTTGGTGTTCTTGTCCCCATTCTTCAACCATTGAACTCTTGATCTCCGTCTCCAGGCAATTTCCTCTTTTTTTGCTATTTCTTCAAATTCCATAGCTAAGTGAGTTTTCTGGACCAACTCATCATTGGTGAGGCTCTTGTTCTCCTGTATTGCTTCCCAAGACTTCAACTGTTGTAGGATCATTTCTTTTTCCTGTGTCCTGTTCCTTCTTAAGGAGTTTTAATTTGTTTGCCAGAATAAGGGAAGGACAACCACCCTGCCTTGACCTTCTCTTCGAATCCTTCTACCTCTAGCCACCAATTTTCAAATTTGAAGTAGGTCTTCTTGTAATCCCAATCTCCACATGTTAGAAGAATAGGATTATGATCTGATCCAATTCTAGGTAACAAGGACTGCTTGACCAGTAGGAGAGAGTCCTCCCAGTCAGTTGAATATAGGAATCTGTCAATCCTGGAGGCACTGTTATGATTCTCCCCCCTCCTCCGCGTGTATGATCCTCCAAATAAAGGAGGATCAACTAGTTCCAGGTCATTAATAGCCTCGGAGAATTCAAACATTGCTCCGGATAGTGTATGGCAGTTTACCCTCTCTCCCACAAACCTAGTGACATTGAAGTCACCACACACTATCCAAGGGCCCTCCCAATTATTTCTGCTAGCCTCCAGTTCACTCCACAGCTCTCTTCTAATCACCCTATTACAACTTGCATACACAGCACTCATAAGCCATGTAATATCCTGACAAACACCTTTGAACTTACATGATATCATTTGTCCAGCAGAGTAGACCATCTCCTCCATCCATTCCCTTTTATCCCACATTATCATAATCCCCCCTCTACTACCCCTGGCCTCCAAATGAACTTCTCCCGCCCATCTGTTAGCCCACAACACCCTCAAAAGATTGTTCACCTCTCCTTCTATCTTTGTTTCTAAAAGAACATAGATGTTTACCCCCTACTGGTGGATTAATTGTTTTACCAGTCTCCTCTTTTCTGCCCCATTCAAACTCCTCACATTCCATGATATAATTTTAATCTTCATTGATCACCAATTGGTGGTCTTCTCCCCTTCCATATCTCACTTCTAGGTTCACCATCCTTATAATTTACCTCAAAAATTAAATTCCTGACCTCTTTTGGAATCAATTGGTTGTTGCCATTGTTTGACTTTGGCACTTCTCTTCTTTGGTCTAGTTTCTCAAAGAGGGCCTCAGCTTCCTTTTCAAAACCATCAAAAATGGCTCCAAACTCCTTGCTCAGTTTAATTATATTTTCATGCACCCAAGATGTTGCTTCAGACTTCAACCCGTTAATGCATTCACTTGAATCAGATTGGATAGGCGTCGGTTCTTCAATTGGAATAAGCTAATTTTGTGTACCTTCCCCTGTTTTTTCCATTCTACCAGTTTCAACAATCAGTTCAGTTTCTGATCTCACCATTATCGGAGTTATGGTCAGTGTTATCAAAAGCGAAAAGCGCAAAAAAGCTCTAAGGTCCGTGGGGGCTTTAAGCGCAAAGCGCAAATAAAGCGTGGGCTTTAATGAAAAAAGGCGCAAAGGGAGTAAAGAATACAAATATATATGTTTAGCCAAGACTAATAATTATAAATATGAATGACAAATATATGACCAAAGAAATTGAAAAAATATTATGATAAAGTGAAATATCAATTATTTAGCGTCACTTCTTCATAAGAGGCTCATTGGCAAGGAAATGTTTGCCTTAGAACCTTGATGACAACACTGAAGCGCACATAAAGCGAGGTGAAGCGCTCAACACGTTTTGAGCCTCGCTTCAGGGCTTAAGCGTGCTTAAAGCACGCCTTTGATAACACTGGTTGTGGTCGCATCTGTTTCATGGTTTGAGTCGACCCTCTGTATGTGGTCCTCGACCCCCTCTCTTCCAGTCATCTCCCTTGCTTCATCCTCATAGTCGAAACTTGTCACAGTTCTCAACTCCTCTACAAAGCCCATATGGGTGTTTATGTTTTCTATGAAAGGCTCAGCTGAAAGCTTTTCCTTATATGGATTTTATGCCTTTAAATTGTTCTGCCCTTTCTCAGTTGGAAGAAAAGAAGGCCCACCTTCATTTAATAAAGGAGGCCCATTTTCATTTAAAATAAGAGATGGCCCAACATATGGTTTAGAATAAAAGGGGACTAGTGGCCCTACTTTTTTGCTGCAACCAACCACTTGTCCGCTGTTTTTATTCTTTGTGTAAAGCCCCCGGTCCTCTCCATTACCCAACAGATCTTGCACTCCCTTTCCCCTTTATCTTCAATTTCTCTTTCTCCACAGACATCTGACACAAGCTGTCATCACCATTTTCATGAAAACTTTTGCCCCTACTTGGTTGTTCAACAACCCTACCTTTTTTCAACTTTTCAAATCTTGTTGGTGCTTCTACACATATTGGTAAAGTGAACCTCCATTCCCCATCCTCGACTACAACTGAAGTAGGAATATTTTCTGGCGGTCCTTTTACTTTAATTCCAGCCCATGTGAAATGATTTTTGAGCTCCGTCTCCTCTTCTGTCTCCAATCATCTCCCACACTGCTCCCAATTTCCTTCATCAGCTGTAACACCCCAGAAATTTTTTGAGCTAAGACTCGAACCTTCCTTCGTTGTGAGTAGGATTTTACCGAGGAATTTAAAATTTCTTAAGTGTTAAGGTCACTAGATGTAGCACCTTGAGTTCCAAAAAGAACTAAATTGGAAATAGC
>JAJONR010002013.1:0-79397 GCA_029582245.1 Solanum etuberosum | reverse complement strand
AAAATGAAAAATTAACTCTTCTATTTGAAACTCCTCCTCTTGAAATATCTATATAAGCATGACCTTTTGTGAGAATAAGATATATACAAAATAAACCAAAAAAAAAAAGAGAAAACGTTTTTCCTCCTTTCTTTTCTTAAGCTTATTCTTAGAATATTTTTGGGCAATTGGTTTTGGGCAATCTCCAAACTTTCAGCCACGAGTGCACGTGTTTTAGAGTAACTATGGAACCTTGGGGAGCGACCGGCTACAACGATTTGCACCGGAGTCGAGCCGAAATCGCTTTCAAGGCAGTGGCTTGCCACGACACAGTGTTTGTGATAAGTTATTTACTACTTTATAATTCCAATCTAATATCAATATTATAGTATTTTTCCCAACAATTTGAAAGCGATTTTACTAACACACAATATTGATAAATGGCTATTTCTTTGAACAAAACTTTTTCTGTTTTGTCAAAACTTGAGCCTTTGGATGGAAATAATTTTAAACGATGGTCACAAAAACTTTTAATTATCTTTGAACAATTAGAAGTTGATTATGTTTTATGTAAAGAACCTTCTATGAATGGTTCTAACACCACTACTGATTCTAGCAATGTTATGACTGTTGATGATGTTGCTAAAAAGAAATTTGAAAAGGATAACAAAATTGTGAGAGGACATTTGCTAAATCATATGACTAATCCTTTATTTGATTTATTTTTAACCTATAAATCTGCCAAAGAAATATGGGATAGTTTGGAAAAGAAATATGGTGCTGATGATGAAGGAAAGAAAAAATATGTTGTCGATCAGTGGATTAAATTTTAAATGGTTGATAATAAGCCAATAATGGATCAAGTTCACGAATATGAGAACTTGACTGTTGATGTTCTCAACGAGGACATGAAGATGTGTGAGATATTTCAGGCTAATGTTCTGCTTGAAAAATTCCCACCATCTTGGAGTGATTATAGAAATCAATTAAAACATAAGAAAAAAAAATTAACTCTCCAAGAACTTATTAGTCATATGAGGACTGAAGAGGCGAACCGTCTCAAAGATAAGATGGAAGAACTTTCTCTTAATTCTTCTAAAACTAATCTTGTTGAATCTTCTGGTACTGTTGTGAAAGACAGGTTCAAAGGCAAACAGAAGAAAGTCTCGAAAAAGGAACATATGAAGAAGAAAAATCAATTTAACAAGCCGGAGAGTCAAATTCAAAAATTTAAAGGTCCTTGTTTTGTTTGTGGAAAAGTTGGTCACAGGGCTGCCAAGTGCTATCAAAGAAAAGGGCAGGACTCAAAGCAGGAAGGACAAAGTGTTGTCCAAGCTCATCTTGCTGAGGGTAATGAAGTGATTGTTGTTGTAGTCGTTGAGGCAAATCTGGTGGCTAACAAAACTGACTGGGTGCTAGACACAGGCACTTCAAGGCATTTTTGTGCCAATAAGAATTTATTCCATGACTTTGAGGAGTCCAGTGATGGCGAGTGTGTATATATGGGTAACTCCACTACTGCTGTAGTAATGGGTAAAGGAAAAGTTTTACTTAAATTAACTTCTGGAAAGACATTATCCTTGAACAATATTGTGTATGTTCCCTCCCTCCGTAGAAACTTAGTTTTCGGAGCACTTCTCAACAAAGTAGGCCTTAAACTTGTTTTTGAAGCTGATAAAATAATTATTTCTCGTGGAGGAGACTTTTTTGGGAAGGGATATCTTAGTGGAGGATTATTTGTATTGAACATTGTTCAAGAGATTGTCAATAATGCAAGTATTTCAAATTCTGCTTATATTGTTGAGTCTATTAATTTGTGGCATGGTAGACTAGGTCATGTTAATCTTGCTTCTATTAAAAGACTTAGAAAAATGGAATTAATTCCTATGATAAAAATGATGAGTTTTCTAAATGTCCTGTGTGTGTAGAAGCAAAGCATGCCAAGAAACCTTTCAAATCTGTTATTAGTAGAAAGACCGAATTACTTGAACTAATACATTCAGATTTAGCAGATTTCAAGAAGACTGTTAGCAAAGGTGGAAAAAAGTATTACATTACTTTTGTTGATGACTTTTCTAGATATACTAAGGTATATCTTCTTAAGTCTAAAGATGAGGCTGAAAGCATGTTTTTGAAATTCAAAGCAGAAGTGGAAAATCAATTAGACAGAAAAATCAAGAGATTGAGATCTGATAGGGGCGGTGAATATAGCACTAAAATTCTAGAAGATTTTTGTGAGGAAAATTGTATTATACATGAGGTCAGTGCTCCCTATACTCCCCCAACAAAATGGTGTAGCCGAACAGAAAAATAGAACCCTTAAAGAAATGATGAATTCTATGCTTTTAAGCTCTGGTCTATCTGACAATATGTGGGGAGAAGCAGTCTTATGTGCATGTTATATTCTTAATATAGTCTCTCATAAGAAGTTAGATAAGACCTCATATGAGTTGTGGAAAGGATTTGCTCCTAACTTGAAATTTCTGAAAGTGTGGGGTTATTTGGTTAAGGTTGGTCTACATGATTTTAAACGAGTAAATATTGGTTCTAAGACTTCTGATACTGTCTTTATTAATTATGCTCAAAATAGTGTTGCATATAGATTTATGTCTCTAAATGATCATTTTATTTGTGAATCTAGAGATGTAGAATTTTTTGAGCATATTTTTCCTTTGAAAAATAATGTGTCGAGTGATGTGCAAAATAATACTTCTACATCTATGTCTGTTAATTCTCATGGTGTACCTTCTTCTAATGTTATTTCTAATGAGCATGAAAATGAACTTAGAAGGAGTAAAAGACGTAGAATTGAGACAAGTTTTGATCCTGATTTTATCACTACTTTCTTAACTGAAAATTTTGATATTAATATTTTAAATGATGAATTAGTGTCTATCTATTTAATAGAAGAAGACCCTAAGACTTATGATGAAGCAATGAGATCAATAGATATTATATTTTGGAAAGAGGTTATTAAAAGTGAATTAGACTCTATAGTTTCTAATCACACTTGGGACTTATATGATTTACCTAAAGGTTGTAAGCCCATAAGTAGCAAGTGGATATTTAAGAAGAAATTGAGACCTGATGGTACAATTGATAAATATAAGGCTAGACTTGTGATTAGGGGTTTTAACCAAAATAAAGGTGTTGATTACTTTGATACTTATTCTCCTGTGACTAAAATAGCGACCATTAGAACTCTTATTGCTTTAGCCGCTATTCATGATTTAGTGGTACATCAAATGGATGTCAAAACAACATTTCTAAATGGTGATTTCGAGGAAGAGATCTACATGACTCAACCTGAAGGATTTGTGATTCCAGGACAAGAGGATAAAGTATCCAAATTAAGAAAGTCCTTGTATGGACTAAAACAAGCACCTAAGCAATGGTATGAAAAATTTAACATCACATTAGTGGATAATGACTTTGTTGTAAATTCATCTGATACCTGTGTTTATTCTAAGATGATAGGTTCAGATTGTGTGATTATATGTTTATATGTAGATGACATGTTAATCTTTGGTCCTAATGTGAATGTTATTAATGAGACCAAGAACTTTTTATCTTCTAAATTTGAAATGCAAGACCTTGGTGAAGCAGATGTGATTTTGGGAGTTAAAATCAAAAGAACTACTAATGGTTTCTCTTTGTGTCAGTTTCATTACATTGAAAAGATGTTGAAATTTTTTGATTGTTTTGATGTAGTTCCAGTGAGAACTCCTTATGATCCTAGCATACACTTGAGGAAGAATAAAGAATCTAGTGTTTCTCAAACTGAATATGCTAAAATAATTGGGAGTGTAATGTTTCTCATGAACTATACTCGGCCTGATATAGCTTGTGTTGTTAGTAAATTGAGTAGATATACTCATAATCCTAGTAGTGAACACTGGAATGCTCTTCATCGTTTGCTAAGGTATTTGAGAGGTACTATGAATTGGTGTTTGCATTTTAACAAATTTCCTGCTGTTTTAGAAGGTTTTCGTGATGCAAACTGGGTAACTGACAATGATGAAGTTAGCTCCACCAGTGGCTATGTGTTTACTTTGGGTGCAGGTGCTATTTCGTGGATGTCTTCCAAACAGACTTGTATAGCACGTTCTACCATGGAATCAGAATTCATTACTCTCGAGTTGGCAGGGCAAGAAGCTGAGTGGCTGAGAAATCTTCTGGCGGATATGCCATTGTGGGGAAGACAAGCTTCATCAATCTCTATTCATTGTGACTCACAAGCAGCAATTGGAATTGCCAAAAATAGTGTGTACAATGAAAAAAGAAACATATTCGCATCAGACATGGTGCGGTTAAACAGTTGTTGAAACTGGGTGTTATTTCCTTGGAATATGTAAGGTCCGAAAGAAATTTGGTGGATCCTATGACCAAGGGCTTGACAAGGAAAATAATCCTTGAAACGTCGAGGGGGATGGGGCTAAAGACCATTGATTGAGGTAATGTGGTGGACCTGTTAGGCCTCAATATACACCACATTTTCTATCCCTATGGCGTGAGGCAGTGTTTTATAAGGTTGAGCTTATTTTGCTCTTAATGATTCTATAGTCGTAAGGTGGTCTATTTGAGATAGACTTGATAGAATCACCTACGTGAGTGTAAATGTGTGGTCGCCTTTTATGAAAGACTTGGGTCGTCTTTCTAGAGCACTCATAAGACCCAAGGTGTGTGTGCATGACCATAAAAGCAATTTGTATCGCGGAGGCTGCTTAAATTTAAGGATATGATATGTGTTATGGGGGTCTCAATTTATATCCACTCAGTTCAAGAGTACTTCACTTTGTGGATATTAAGTTATTGCCTCATATCACTACGTGTCAATTCAAATCGAAAGATATTGACACTTAAGTATATGTTCCTTCCTTTTGCCCAAAAGTCAGTTCTTAATCTTTATCTTTGCATTGGTGGAGGATTGTTGAGTTAATTCAAACTATGTTAATTAAGTCTATGCAAAAATATAACAACAATACG
Source organism: Solanum etuberosum (assembly GCA_029582245.1). NCBI lineage: Eukaryota > Viridiplantae > Streptophyta > Magnoliopsida > Solanales > Solanaceae > Solanum > Solanum etuberosum. The sequence goes on along the minus strand of JAJONR010002013.1, from coordinate 74,432 downwards.
TTTCAAAAGAGAAAACATATCCGTTCCTAAAGACAAACAAGGGGGTTTCTGTAAAAGTGATGTAATGGCCTTTAATGCCATTAACCTTCACAATCTGTTTCTCAAAATGAAAAATTAACTCTTCTATTTGAAACTCCTCCTCTTGAAATATCTATATAAGCATGATCTTTTGTGAGCATAAGATATATACAAAATAAACCAAAAAAAAAAGAAGAGAAAAAGTTTTTCCTCCTTTCTTTTCTTAAGCTTATTCTTAGAATATTTTTGGGCAATTGGTTTTGGGCAATCTCCAAACTTTCAGCCATGAGTGCACGTGTTTTAGAGTAACTGTGGAACCTTGGGGAGCGACCGGCTACAACGATTTGCACCGGAGTCGAGCCGAAATCGCTTTCAAGGCAGTGGCTTGCCACGACACAGTATTTGTGATAAGTTATTTACTACTTTATAATTCCAATCTAATATCAATATTGTAGTATTTTTCCCAACAGAATTTACTTAACGCGATCATCAAGGAAGAAAGACGTTGTGCCCTGAGACTATGCCAAATTATGAGGGATCTTATTGAGCCACCAAAATAGCAACACAGTTACAACTCTTAGATGAAACAAACACCTACTTATCAAGAATGTTGTGAAGAATGTAGGTTAAGGGGAGTAGGGTTCATCTACGGATGGATTAGTGTCTAGGACGGAGACGTACCAAGTTTTTCCTACTTGGGTAAAATACAAGAAGATATAGAAATGTAGTCGGAGCAGTTTGCTATATCCACACTTAATGATATATGTGTGAGGGCCATCTGGGTAAGTGGTTATATGGCTCGAAAGACCATGATCATATTGTTAACCATGAAAATTTGGTAGATACTTTAAACATGCTTAACATCAGTAATTTGATTTGATGGAATTACGTAAACAACATAGCCCTAAGTTTTATCTTCTCTGTGAACAACCTTTTCATTTTTACTTTTCTTACTTCTTTGCTTTAGTATAATAAGTAGTATCATCATCAACCATTTGAATTTTCGATGTTTGAAAGCTCGAATAAATAATTAAAACTAATTTGATTTAGTTAAAAGTTAATTACAAGTCCATGTGAGTTCTACATCCGAGTACTTTATTACTTGTACATGTTGCTTCTTTTAGAAAATTACATGAAAATTCAAAGAGAGTAGATGATAGTATGCCACGGGTTTGGCTCCCCTCCATTACACTTTTTTCTCCATTTTGTCAAGTACACATCTAGATGAGAGACATGTGACTTATTTAAAATTTAAAGGTCAAGATTATATTATATTAACAAATATCATAATCATAGTTAAGTCAACCAATTTTAGAAAACTATTCTCCAAATTTGGTAAGAACAAGATATTCCCTACAAATTTTGATATTCATTAATATCATTAATTTCAACTTACCTTTTTTTTTATTTGAATATTAAAAATGTAAAACATGAAAGTTTATATTTAATATGATAAATAATAATCTTCAAAAACATTTTGCCTTTAAAACAATGTTTTCTTTTATTTCACAACAAGAAAAGAGATAAACGAATATTTACTTTTGCTCATGCTGACGTGGCCAATGCTTTAGAGCCCGTTTGGCTTAACCTAAAAAAAGTAGTTTTTAAAAAGTCAAATAAAGTAACTTATAAGTTAAAAAATGAAAAGTAAGGGTTTTTCTACTTTCAATTTTTAACTTTTCTTAAGTCATTTTAAACATATTTTAAGTTATAGTTTTTAAAACTTTGTCAAACACTCTCAAAAACTAAAAATGACTTTAGAATAGATTTGACCAACTTTTAAACCAATTCAAACATGCTCTTACTCTCCTTCTCCTTTTCTTGTCAATTTTAAGCTTGTTTTCTTGCCTTTATGATTTAACTTTCACCGCAATTTTTCGATTGCTTATTGTATAGTAACGTGACTTTTTATGTCATTAAAAACTTTAACATACGTTTTATCTAAGATAGGTCGTTTAGGATGGTCCTAACGTAGTTGTACATTTGTCCACAAGAAATCGGTTCTTAATCCAAAAGCAGAGCTATGAATTATATAAATTTTATAACAATAATTTTACGTACTAACATTTGACTTTTATATCTAATGATGAATTTTTTAATATAAATATATTATTCAAATAAAAATTATTAGATTCGGCAAAAACATCTATGAACTTGCCTTTTGATGTTCTCATTTTTTGAGATATTATTTACTAGGCTTCAACTAGGATTTAGGAAGTTAGAGGGATATCTTTTACTAGGCTTCAACTCTCTTTATTAATGTTTGATTCTCGATGTTCTATTTTTGAGATATTCGATCGTGCTAATGCATTATGATCTTCCCCCACAACTCAAATATTAGGTATTATTGGACTTTTTATAAAAGCGGAAGAGCCTAATAGGTCAATTTTCATATTATAATTTTTTTTTTAGTGAAAGTCAAATTGTATATAGTATTTATTTAATGGGGGGCATGCTCTTTGTTTGAAGTAAAGAGGCCAGGAACAATCCTTGCTCTTTTTTAAAAAAATAAATAAATTGTACACCTTACTTAAAAGTGTACAATTTTTCAGCCTTTAGAGTGGCATGTGATTGGATTACAAGTTATGTCACACTATCAAACGAAGCAAGGCGCAGTCCATGCCATAAAAGCCACTTCGCCCGCTTAATAGTTACGTAGTTTGCACGTATATATATCGACGAAGAGATGTCTGCTTCTAGAGTCTTTTTAATCACGTTATCTAGTTATACTTCTTTTATTTTCTTAAATTCTATGTTAAATCAAAATCAAACAAACAAACAAAAAATATTATATTCTATTTATTAGAAATGGAGCTTTTCTATCCCTTCTAGAAATGAAATGGAAGTTATGGTGCGTGAGTTGCAGTGACTACTAAAGCCTTTAGATTGTGACACATAGGGTAGAATTTGAAAAATGCAAAATATTTCACCTAAAATGACAAAAAAAGCCTTCAAATGAATTTAATTTCTACAAGCACACATATTGACCAACACATAAGTCTTTCGTATGGTAATAATATAAATAAATGATAATAATACAGATGCACGTTAGGCCCCATATGTTACTTGAGATGAGATTTCAAAGAAAGATACAGTAACATCTACATGGTAAGGAATAACATATATATATATATGGTGGTCCAATTAAAACATATTTTACCAAATGAGTACATCTCATAATAATCAACATAATTGACAAATTCATTCAAAGGCATTATTATAGAACTTAAAATAGAAGAAAATGATGGGCATCCAGAAGACTAGGTGTTTGGCCGGCCTAAGTGGTTATCAAACCAAAGAGGAAAGAAAATATGAATGATTCATATTTGGAGTAGGTACAATATCTATTTATTGATTTTCACATCTTAAAGTCCTTCCTATTTTGGAGAAATTTGTTATTAACTACCATTAAGATAATATAGATACAACAAAAATTTTGAGTCTTTTTTTTAAAATCAAGAATATGACCTAACTGTTAATGAAATGGGTGCAAATTTAGTAAACGTATACATGAACTTGATGTTTGCGTTAAATCAATATGTTTTTTTTGTTTACAACTTTACCCCTTGTTCTGAATATTTGTGCTCCAAATCATATACATTTTGAGACTTTTATAAATTGTTATGTATTATGTTTTGGGACTCGTTGGTAGGGTTTAGAGTGAGACCCAAAGGTTCGCGGGTGATTCAGAACAAATCAAACCCAAAACAGACTTGCAGTTTTTTGTTGTTATTTGGTGTATCGTGATTGTGGGATACTAGGCCACAATCACAATAGACTAGAATAAGCATTCGCGAACGCGAAGCATTTATCACGATTGTGATGTGTTATAGGAATGCTTCCTAGCACATAAATATTTTCCTAACATCCTTTTATGATTCTACTTAATATTGATTAGATTTGAACCATATATAGAATTATGCGTCTAAAATTGGATATTTAGACATAGTTCTTAACTTGGAAAATTAATTATTTGGCCTAGAAATCTAACTAAAATTTATAGGGAACTTTTTTGACAAAATATGCATAGAGTCAAATTTCTTATCTAAAATAACTCAATTATCATTTATTACACAAATTGGGAGGGGGGGGGAGGGGGGTCAAGAATTTACATCATATATTCCATTGTTTTTTAATCTTGTCTTTAAAGTACTTCAAACAAATAATAAACGAAAAAGTTTCAACCATTTGCTACACCACCATTAATCTAGCTACTATATATAGAATGCAAATATATCTTTTTAGTAATCTGTTAGAAATTGAGAAAAGAGTGACAAAATGTCTATTAAGATGAGATGAATCGTTTTGAGAGAAAATCATATTTAAAATTTGAGACTATTTAGAATAGATTTGATTTAGTCGGAATTATAAAAAATCAGCGTGTTGAGAAAATTGAATTATTGTAAAGTATAAATATTGTATAAACAACGTATATAAATGTATATACATATCTGACAAATGATTATACATCATATATACAGAGTTATACACTATTTATACAACATTGATGCATTACATTATTATTTATATGATATCGATACATTACATATACATGCAGTCATTTTTATTGGAATTTGTGTTGTCACATGTACAATTACGTAAGAAGCTCAAAATTAAACTATTACAAATTAGCTCTACAATTATTTTAGAATTTGACTAGTTTGACAGAAATTTGACTTTTTATTAATTTTGACATTGTATTTTACCTATAAATATAGGATTGACTACCATGCATATAATTGTTTTGATAATGTATATTATGAATAGGAGTCCTTGGATGAAAGATCACAAGGTGAAGAAACGATTTTAGATCAAGTTTGACGGCGAGGTAAGTGAAACTTTAAATTCTTGAATATTTACTTTTCTAAGAAAAATATAATTATCACTTTTAAGCACTAACTTTTAAATTTTAACAAATAAAAACAAGTCAAAAATAATAATTTAAAATTTCTAATTTATCACTTTTAACTTATAAGCGAAAAATAATTAGCCTATCTAAAGAGACTCTAGAATTGATGGTTCATATCCAATAATCTCCCCAATAATTCCCTCCCCCTACCCAGACCCCAACACACCCCACAAGTCACCATGCGTCAATCCACGTTTCCATATTAATTATTTATATAAAACACTTGTTCTATATTCCTTGATGTATAATTTACTTAAAATATTATTTAAATCATATATCGAAATCAAGCTTATTAGGAAAAAAATTGAGCTCATTTAAGTTGATTTGAAGGGTTTCAAGTCAATACTTTATGTTGATGCTTAAAACACAATATACATATCTTATATCTATAATATAAAGCTTTCCTTTTATATTTATTGAGGATTTATAAAATATAACCTTTTATTTTATGAGATAAAAACAAAATTTGTGTACAATCAATTTTTTCTATGCCTCACTAATTAAATTATACTAAATATATTATTATATATATTTTCTATATAAATTATGTATTTCGTTAGATATGCTCGCACATATTCAATACACACATATCTAAAAATAAGTTATTCCCAAAATCACACACATAACTTATGTATATGTAATAACCTAATAAAAGAAACAATTTCAAACAAATTTTCAAATGGGTCAGTACTAAAGTTTTATTTATTTTTGGTTATAAAGATGTTTTTTTTTTGGCTTGTAAAAAACGTTTCTTTTTAGTAAATTAAAGCATATGTCCATTTGTGAGATCAATAATAAGGAAATTATAAAAATCCACTAATATAAACTTAAATACATTATAGTTTGTAATATTACGATTCTTACTAGATTTTGGTACGTTCAAATATGTTCAGCTACATGTATCTTAGGATATATGGATCAAAACAATGTATAATTTGTTTTAGATACAGTGTATCCAAATTGATTCATATGTATATGAGATACATAAATAAATCTCGCTCGCCACTCGCCACTCTCCTATATATCTGATATCCTAAATACATGTGAATCACATCATCTACATATACATACATGTATGTAGTGTGATTCATATTTATATGAAAAAAATGACTATCTCCCTCCCCATCTCACTCGCATCTCTCTCTATTTTAGTGTATGTGGTAGCAAAAATACACATACTGTATCTAGGTGTATTTTTCTCAATATATGATAGAAATTTCTTAATTAATAATAAGATACATAATTATTTAAAAATATAAATAAAATTTATTTAATAAGACAATTTTCCCTCAAAAATAAAATTTCATCCCCCACCCCAACCCTCCGGGTGTGCATTCGGTTTGGTTTTGTACTATTCGATTTGGATTTTTTGAATTTGAAAAAGTGTAACTCAATCCGAACCAAAATAAATTTAGTTTGGTTTGATTTTTCTCTATTCGATTTGCCTTTTTTGGTTATGTTAATAATTAATAACATAATTAAATTTATATTTTCAATTTGAAATAAGTATTGTGTTTTAAGTTCTACTTATAATTTATACTAGAAAGTATATTTAAGAGATTCAATATTATTACTTCTCTCTCTCATATATATATATATATATATATATATAATTCATTTTTTTTCTTTTCTAAATCCGAAATCAAACCAAAAATCAAACAAAGTAAATTATCAAACCAAAAATCAATTCAAATTAGAATTCAGTTTAATTTTATTTGATTTTTCGATTTAATCCGAGTAGTGCACACCCCAATCTTCCGTGTAGTGTAAAATTTATAAAAATAAACTTATTATAACTTCATTTGGGAAGATATAAAGTGAAAACAACTTAAAAGATAAGATTCTTGTACACAATTAGATGACCCCAAAGTCAAATAGTTCTAAGTCCCCACCAACACCCCACCCCCCCCATGCCCCTACCCCCAAAAAGAAAAAAAAGAAATTTTTAGTGTGTCGAAAATGACCAAAAGTCTACAATACAAAATAATTAAATCTAATCAATATCTACTAAACTAATAGTGCCTAAACAAAAAACGATGGTCCTCATGTTGTTATATCATTTCGTCATACACGAGGGTTCAACTTTTTTTTTTTTAGGGCCAATAAAGTATAATCTTAGTATTTTCCTCAGAAAATCCTTAATAAATAAATAATAAAATTAAAGAAATACTATTTAGGAGTATAATTACTTTGTGTTGATCAATTCTTAATCAAAAATTTCGGTTTGAATCTGAGTCGCTTTTATTAGACAACACTTTATCCCAATATGAAAATTTTCAGGGTAAACTTTAATGTAATCGGGCTTTAATATAGGTATGGAACACCCGATGAAAAAAAATAAAATTTAATTTGTGTTCAAACTCTTATTTAAACATATTAATTATTACATGCTTCTTTCTTTGTTCCACCTTTTCTCTTTGGGGGTTTCTTCCTTTTTTTCACAGAATTTGAACATCAAGAATTATAATTGTCTCTCTGTTTTGGGTCATGGCCGCTTAATTGAACTCTTTTTTCATCTCTCTAAGTCTCGATTTCCTTTATCTGATAGAAACCCAAAAACATTTGATTTCACTCTTTCTCTTGACTTTTTCTAATTTGACGATTAATTTAAAGGTGAGATTTTTTCCTTTATTTTTCTATTTTCTTGAGATTATTTCATGTGGGTATCTCTTGATTATGATCTATCTGATGTTTGGCGTCTTGTGTCCTTATTTGGTATTTTTTTCTCATGGTTTGATTTGGGTTGTTAAAAGATTTGGTTATGTTTATGGGGTTTTATATGTTGAAATTTAGTGGCTATTGGTGAAAAGTTGTGATCTTTAGCATCTTAACTAAGAAGTTAGTTCACAGAAGTGGCCAACTTTATGTGTCTTTTTCAGCTTGGATATACTTATAAATTGTTGCAAGGATTTGATACTTGAGAGTGGAAGAGCACTGGACTAAAGTAGTTTGTGATTAGTCCTGATGGGAACTTTTATGATCTATACTATGATAGAGATGTTCTTTTTTGTAAAGGAATATACTTTTTGACTGCTGAGTTGCTACAAAGTATTTGTAAATGATTTGCCATTGTTTTTGAGGATGCATAGCTATATTTTAGTTGGAAGGAATAATAAAGGATATCATACTCATTTATTTTTCAACTGCTTGCTTCTTCAGTAAATTTTTAGCATGGACTTATAGTTTCTTTTAAAAAGTGGACGATTCTTCTCCTTACTTATCAAAATGAAAAAAAGAAAAAAAGTTGTTGTTCTCCTTGTTAGGATGTGGATGTTGGTGAAACTTGAAATGTGTTATGTAGTAAGGACTAACTTACACTGGTTGGGTTGTTACTTTAGTTGGTTTTCGGTGTAGTGTGCATTAACACGTAATCTGCACCAAAATGCAGGCGTTCTTTAGTTTTTGTTATTGAAATCACATCCTCTGAGTTTATTTTTGCTTTTCTTTGTAGAAGAGAGAAGATGGAGAATATTGAAGAGTCAGGTAGTCCTAGTTGGGGTGCATCCTTTTTTCAAACAACGGAAGATGTTGCAAGAGCTGTTGCTGCTGCTGCAGCTGCCGTTAGGTCGCCACGACCTTCTGTGGTATATTCATCTAAAGATGATAATGGTAGTCAGCTTCAGAAATTTCAGCGTCAAGTAACTAGATTAATGAAAGGCTTCTCCAGTCCCCCTGAAGTTAAAAGTGGAGCCTACAACCCGGAAATATTAACTAGCCAAAAGCGTCAGTGGGCTAGGTTTCAGTTGCAATCCCTGGTATTCTATATGACTAACCCTGGAGCTTTTCTTCTGTATGCTAAAATGCAGGAAATTAAATTAACCATTTTAAGTCCCCCTCAAGATCTAATTCTGGTTTTACTAGCAGTTGCTTCAAATACTACTTCGTTTCTATATTTTTTCTCAATTAATTACTAATTCCCGCTTGAAGTTTTGATGATGGTGAATGATAGACATTAAACTCCTGGATTTGATGGTTAAATATACTTCTCAATTTATACTATGAGGGCAGAGTTCTTTTGGTTTTGTTAGATAATTATACTCTGTAAGCTTGTAGGATCATAGAGTTTGGAAAGAGCCATCAAGGCTTTTTGAGAGCATGGTGGTGGTTGGACTCCATCCTAACTGTGATATTCAAGCACTTCAAAGGCTTTATTTTTCAAGAAAGCTAGATGGTCCAGGGAGATTTAGAAGCGCACTTGGTGTTCAAAGTCAATCACGCGTGGAACCTAACCTTGAGCCTCAGGTGTTGTTTCTTGTATGGTTTAATTTGCACGGAGTTAGAAATGTATAATTTTTATGGACTATAAGGTGTTGTTACTTCTTTGGGTTTCAGGTCTTGTTTGTTTACCCTCCAGAGAAACCACTGCCACTGAAATACAAGGATCTTCTCTCATTTTGCTTTCCAGCAGGAGTAGAGGTTGGGTTATCCCTATCAACCCCCCTTTTCCCTTTATTTGACATGTAATGTTGAGATATCGGGGAGATGCATTTTGAAGTATTTCAAGCTTCAGATGTGATTCACTTGGTGAACTTCTGTAAAGAGTTAGATGTGGAAAACAACAAACTTTTGGTTTGAAGCATACAAAATATTATAGGTGATGGATCATGCATCTCGCAATTTACATTTACCTGTTTCTACCTTAGGTAAGAAAAAGAAACATAAACAAAAGGGCTAGTTGATTTAAGATACAAGCAACTAAGTGAGGCATTCTCCTTTCTGTATCAATGGAAAACACAAATACAATTAATTATAGCTTGAACTTGGAATGTATTTTAGGCCAGGGTAAACAAATACTGTCTCTCCTATTGCATCTCTACCTTTTTTATTCAGCCATACTTGCAGTGGATCTTTTCTGATGGTTCAAAAATGATGCATCTGGCTACAGGTTCATGCTGTTGAAAGAACTCCATCAATGAGTGAGTTAAACGAAATACTTCTGGGTCAGGTAGTGATGCTTCCTTTCTATAATGACCTCCGAATTGATAATTGCAATCAAATTCCATTAAGAAAAGCCAAACTGTAGAGAAGCTTACTTCCAGGAAGAAGCTGATTAAAATACACTCTCAAACAAAAAGAAGTGGCTTAATATATTATTTGACAATTAGATATTCATAGAGGAACAACTGAAGGCTTTATGAAGGTGCAAGGATATTTTTCCAGAAACTCTTTTAAGCATTATGTGTCTTTGCAGTGGCTATTCTGAACTAGAAGAAGCTATATCTTCTCGGTTCCATTAATTGGCCATATTTCTGTGTGTTCTGTTCTTGGATCAGATTTAGGCTTCTTCTAGACACAAGGATGTGGAAATTAATGAAGGCATACTTTATTATCTGCTATTTGGTGTATTTTCAACTATTAGTAATTTCATCTATGATACCCTGGACGATCCCCTCCCCCCCCCTCTTTTTTTTTTTTTGCCTATGGTATCAAGTAACTGTCCCGCCTCCCAAAAAAAACCCTTAGATGAACATATAACTCCAATGGTTTCCTGAGCTAGAGTAGTGTATTGCCTGTTTAAAACGTTTTCTTTCCATACCAAGAGAATAACATAATAACATTAAAGAAATTACTTTTCTTTCCCGTTGTTTATTCTCCATTAGAAATACAATTATATATTTGTAAGTCTTTTGTCATCAATATGATAATTATCAACCTAACTTCAGTGTTTTGATGTGTAAATTTGGTTTTGTGGTGTAACATAATGTCTACTGTATTCAGATATACGTGTTAATGTGCTGCTACTTTTCCAGGAACACCTTAAACAAAATGATCTGTCCTTTGTGTTCCGGCTTCAGGTATCCCGTTTGATATTCTGCTTCCATGTATGCTATATCTGCCTTGCATTATAACATCATATGATCCTTCACATCTCTGACCAGTCAATTTCTAATTGGTTTTCTTTTGTTATTGAGCATAACATTAATTTGCACATGGAACAATTTTAGATTTCATTTTCTATCTACAACAACGTTATTAAATTATACAACTTTTTGATTGTATAGGTTTAAGGAGTTTCTTTTTATTGTTAAATAGGTTCATGTAATCTGTAGGTATATGCAATGAGAATATGCAACGTACTTGAAATTACAACGTAAAAAGTGCCTTACACTATCAGGTGTAGCCTATATATTTATCACCAACATTAAGTAACTCTTTTTTTGATCGATAACATCAAGTAACTTACTAAAAGGAAACCACAGTAAGAATTAGCTGTCAACTTCTATGTCTGCTCTGTGCATAGATGTGCCAGCTTTGGTTTTATTAACAGTTTTTTTCTGCCATTTTTCTCATCCTAATGTATAAGATAGGAGCAATTAGATAAAGGAGTTGGTGCTGACCAGTTGGAGTATGTATTTTAACTTAAGTTTCTTGATATAGGTTGCTGATAATTCAACTCTATACGGTTGCTGTGTTTTAGTTGAGGAAATGGTTCAGAAACCCTCTGGATTGCTTTCCATGATTTCAGATGGACAACATACCAGCTTGGGTATTAGCCGCCAAATTTTAACAACACGCCGCTGTTATTGCATTCTTTCCAGACTTCCATTTTTTGATCTTCACTTTGGTGTATTACATAGGTTCGTTTCTCTTCTGGTCGAATTTTTCTATATTATCCAGATCTTTTTGTTGTTGTTAAAACTTGATGGGCCTAATTTAGGGAATCCTGTTGAACAATAGCTCCTTAGTGTTCAATTTCCTGGATGCTTTTATTGTGTGGTTACCTTGAGAGACCTATTCTATTGATAGTGTTGTTCTGAAGAAAGTCCCGACCCCAACTCGTCCCTTGCAATATAGGCTAGATCAATGTTTCTGTTAACAATGGGATGGCTACTGAATTTGTTGATACCTTGCAAGGTTTCTCTTGCGCATATGATGAACTTCCTATCACCTTTCTTAAAGAAATGATGAACTTCATATCCTTTTCATTTCTTGTGTTATTTATTAGAGGTTGCCAGCATGTACACAGATGATCAACATTTCAGATAAACAACGAGCCTAGGGAGAGTAAGGTAACCTTGAAGCAGAATGAAATGTTGGCTAATTTTTCAGCTGATATTCATCTAGGAATTAGGCTTTGCTGTATCAAACATTTGAGCAACATCTTAAATAGTTCAATAGTATGTTGTTTGGCTACTTGGATACAACATCTTGGAGAAATGTAGGGTAAGGCTGCGTACAATAGACCCTTGTGGTCCGGCCCTGCCCGGACCCCACGCATAGTGGGAGCTTGGTGCACCGGGCTGTCCTTCTTACTTAGATACTTGAAGGAATCAGAAGCATGATACAATTAGTAGATTTCAGCTCTTTGGCCATTGTTTTGAGAACTTAATAAAAGAGACCTCTTGAGAAAGTCTATTAAGGAAGTATGCTTAGGTGCTTGTACATTAACATTTGCTTGTAATAATGATCATGAGCAAGAAGAAGCAGTATACCAGCTTCCGGTGCTTGCTATTCCTAGTCTATACTCTATATATGTGCAGAATTGGTAAATGTATGGTTGAACTTTAGAAGATTCTTTGCAAGTCATTGTTGTTATTTCTCCGTTGCTGGTGCCTACTGAGACACTGTTTGTTATTTTTCCTTTTTCTAGCATTTTCACTGAAGAAAGGTTGGAGCGGTTAACAAAGCAAGTTGGTGATCTTGATTTTGATTCACTTGTGATTGATGATGAGGAAGAAAATTTGGAAGAAAATCCTCCCAGCATATCAGAAGAAACAGCTAAGTACGTCCTGAATGGCACTGTAGAAAGCCCCCAACCAAGTACTGCTGATTCTGTAATTAGTGGAACTGTTGGTGACAAGTCTCAGCTGGAGTATAGAGTTGCAGAAGGGGACGTACTCCCAAAGAAGGATGGAAGTGATAACAAGGCATGTATGGTTGATAATGATATAGATTTTGCCAATAAAGAATTTATATTTGGAAGGCAAGTCCCTGAAGCTTTTGATAATTCCACTGATGATAACAAACAACTGGTAGAAAAGGGTGTACCAAATGCTGTTTTGCCACTTCTAAGATTTCATCAGTGCGAAAGTTCTGAATCTTCCTCTAGGTATATTACTTCCTATTTGGCTTTTAGTACATTTTTTCTTTCCAATCTGTCTCATAAATTTGTGATCCTTTTGCTCTGCGCTATATCTGTTTGTGTCCAAATTGTTGAGAGACCATCTTACTGGAAGTTGGTATTTTTTATCATCAAATCCCACCTCTATGAAGTGCTTTTATTTGTGGATACAGCTTCCAGGACTCTCCTAGTGAAGATAGACATTTTAGAAGTGATTTTGATGAAACCGAAACTGAGGAAGCATCCTTTTCTGGTCAAGATGATTCAAGCCAGCATAGTGATATAGTTGAATGGGCAAAGGTTTTATTTGGCACTTACCCAGTTAAAATTTTCAAGTTATGGCTTGTCATTAGTGGGTTATCTAGGTCTTCTCTGACCTCTTCGTTCTCCTTCACCTTCCAGGCCAATAATCGTGGATCTTTGCAGATACTATGTGAATATTACCAGCTAAAATGTCCTTCAAGGGGCTCAACAATTAAGTTCCATCCTCTGGATCACCTTCATCCTTTAGAATATTATAGACCCGATGAAGCACTTTTACACGTTGCTGGATCAACAATTGACTTAAAATCATGCCGTACAAGTTTGGAATTAGCAGAGGTACATTCTTTTTTTTGGCGATTCCTGGTTTTATTATATTCATCATTGAAGAGTGAAGTAGAGAGGGTGGGCTGAGAGATGCCATGTTTTATTGTTGAGAAATGGTTTATCTAGCTAGCTACGCCTTCCAATAGTTGGTTTCCTATGCATTATCAGCTTATGCTAATTTAATTTCTGTAATACAGGCTCACAATGCACTCATGGTGGAAGAGGAAGCAACTGCATTGTCAGTTTGGGCTGTTGCATGCTTATGTGGCTCATTGCGGCTTGAGCATGTGCGTGGTGATACTGAGCATCTATACAACCTAAATATAACTGTTCAATTTGACTTACTAATTGCTACTTGACTATAATAAGTGACAAGTGTTCCGAGACTAGTATAAAGCTTTTTGACCTTTGTCAGAAATGATGGCCTCTGTCACCAAATTTTTATAGAGAAGTGCAATGCCAGATCAGTTAATGTCATCTGCATTAACCTTTGTCATTGAATAGGGACTTTCTGATTTAAAGAGAAAAATGTGGGCATTGATTTCATACTTGTAGACAGGAATGTGTATGCTATGCTCTAATCTTTGACTTAATGTAATGGGTTTGAAGTGGGAAACCACTACAGAATTCTGGCTTGCAGCACAAACACAAATTTACCAGAATATTATTGAAAAAGTGCTCAACATGTTAAAAGGTTATATTGACTAATTTTTTTTTATGGTATGATAGGTTTCTTTTCTCTGTCCTTTAAATTAATCATTTGTATTAAGATTGTCCTATTTCTGAGCTTCTATGGAATCAAACCTCTTGCAGATGACTCCACATTACTGTATTGATTGCTTAAAATGGAAAAAGAAGGTTAAGGGAAAACACATTTCTTACTAACAGAGGGATGAGTTTATTTTTATGATTTAGGAGAATTGCTCAAGCTCCACAAAGTTTTGATTTTCCTAATTATCGCCAGCGTATTTCGCGCTGAGTATTGGAATAATCAATTCATTCAGCCTCCTATATCTAGTTGTATACTTGAGTCCATTTAATCTCTCAATGTTTTCTATGAACTCCCCAGACCCCACTTGTGGGATTACACTAGGTTTGTTGTTGTGGTTCTTGTTGTTGTAATGTTGTCTTCTATTGGTAAACACACTTGACCAGTGGGCTAGCAAGCACTGGTTTTAACATGCTTGTCAAATTCTTTTGACACTATCCTACTCGCATTTTATAGGTGCTGACACTGTTTGCAGGAGCTTTACTGGAGAAGCAAATTGTAGTGGTTTGTTCAAATTTGGTAAGTATCAGTTTGCGGCATCTTTTCTGCCGTATAGAACTATAGATTTAGCTAGGTTTGCCAGCATAGGAGTGCTGTTTTGATTTCACATACTGAATGCTTTCTTGATTAGTCTGTTCTTCCTAGGCAGCATACTTTATTGTTGCAAAGATTGATTTTATCTTCCCCATACATGTTATATGTGAGGTGAAGACTTCTTTCTAGATCCAAATGCCCTTAGTATTCACATGATTTTTAAAGCTGGTATCTTTGAAAGCCCTATAAATTTGATGCAGAATCTAATTTTTAGTTACTTAATTGCAGGGAATATTGTCTGCGTGTATTTTGTCTATTATCCCTTTGATTCGTCCTTATCAGTGGCAAAGCTTGTTGATGCCGGTAACTTTCAGTTGACAATGAATCTTTTCCTTAGGTAATCGATCTATTGCATTTCTGATTTTTCTGACTTTCTTGACGTGCAAATTGTCAGGTTTTGCCTAATGACATGCTGGATTTTCTGGATGCACCTGTTCCCTATATAGTGAGTATATCCATGTCTTAGAATTTTCTCTGTCTTTCATAATTGGCTCCCAAAGAAATGTATAAGCAAAGAGGTTTTGTTGGAAGTTAGATTAGGCTATTCTTGAAACAATTGAAGTACTTGAATGAGGGGTTTGTTTCATTTAGACTGAAAGTTGATGAGTTTGTAGATGCTCTCGTCGTCAGTGATGAATGTTTTCTTGACTTCTTGTTATATCATGTGCCATGATACCATTTTGCCAGCTTTTCTCTTAGATATCTTGCATTATTGGGAAATCATTCAGTATGTTTTTATCCTGTATTTTGCTGATCTCATTTCTGCAAGAATGTATTGGTTCCTGCATATTCACAAAATGTATCTCTCTTTCCTGGGATTTTGTGTTGCAAATTAATCAAATTGTTTGTCCTGTTTGAGTGCTTTCTATGATGATGTGGTGTATTATTTTCGATGAATAATTCTTAGGTCGCAAGGGGCCATTTCGGGTGATTTAACTTATATTTTGCTCTTTCTTTTTCTTCTTACCTTTGAGTAGGTAGGTGTGAAGAATAAGACCTCTGAGGTTCAGTCAAAGTTAACAAATGCCATCCTTGTAGATGCAAACAAGAACCAGGTTTGTGAGCGGGTTATTTCTATTGCATGAGCTGAAAGTAACCGTTTGCACGACTCTCCAGCAGACTGTCTTCTTAGTTTTTGTTTATCAAAACTTCATTACTGAGTACTGCATAGATGATGTGAATTTTGCTGTTGCTTGTTATGAAGTTTTCTAAGAGGGGTATTTTTTCCTGTGTATTACATTGAAAATCAGGTGAAGTCACCAACTTTACCACAACTTCCGCAGCAAAAGGAGTTATACTCTTGCTTAAGTCCTTACCATGCAAAGCTGGTGGGAGAAAGTTATCTGGCAAGGAAGAGGCCTGTTTACGAGTGCACAGATGTTCAGGTATTGCCGAACGTCTCATTGATCCCCTTCCATTCCTTCATTTGTCCTTGTCACAGGGGCAACCCTGATTTATTTTTGACTCATCTAACGTAATTGGTTGTGTCCAACTAAGTTGACAGATTTACTTGTTTTCCTGGAAGCTTAGTTGCGCGGACTCTTCACTTTTGATGCCGCACCCGTGTCGGACTCTCCAAAAATACACTACTTTTGGCGAATCTGACACGCGTCCGTTGACATTTTTGGAGAGTCCAAGCAACATAGCCTGGAAATAGCATGGATGAAGCATTTCTAATTTGACGTTTGATTATAGTCCTTGAGTTTGTTAGAGTCTAGTTAATAGCATCATCAAGAAGCAAAAGAAAAAAGAAGATATAGTAGGAAAAATCATTCTCACAAAAAAAAGAAGAAGGACAAATCAATCTATTTATGCCTGCAGTTGGAATTAGATAAGTAGATTAAGTGAAATGCTGTGAGGTCTAGTCCGTCCTTTTTAGGAGCCTCACGAACTAGAACTCAACCTTAGTATGTTGTCCTCTTCTTTTCTTGGTTTGATGACGGTGGTGTTTAGGCCAGCTTGCACGCATCTCAACTATTACACTGGGTACCTAATATCTCTCTGCCTACCAAAGCTTAGGCAGATGGGAAGAAATCATGTAGTATTTTTTGCTTCCGAGGATTTGAACTCCTTCCACTTTATTGACCACTAGGCCAGACCATTGGGTGCAAGTATGTTGTCCTCTCCTTGTTACAAGGATTCTCAATTTTCCTTTCCTTCTGAGTGTTTAATCACTAACTTAGTGTTCTAAGCTCTATCCCTTTGCAAATGCTCATATTCCTTTCCTTCTGAATGGATAATCACTTATTTGACCATTTTAACGCTTATCCCTTCTGGAGATGCTCATTTTGTCTTCATAGATTATTGTTTCTCCTTTTGATCCAGCACCCAAAAATGATTAACCAGGATGGGTGAAGTGTAAATTGGGTTCCTCTTATGGGGTAAAAAAAGGTACCATACTAAGGGCAAGCTTGCGATTATCCATGTGCTTGTAGAAGGTGGGTATCCTGCATGGGTAGAGGGAGTATGAATTGTTATCAGAAACAGCCTAGTTATTGTGAAACTGTTTGCGAAGTATGTAATCCCAATGAAGTCATAGCTCCACCAGTGGACCATCTTGCTAATTGAATTGTGAATTGGTAGAAATGATTAGATTGGTTAAATGTTGAGACATTGTACATTTCATTTGTAATTGCATACCTGAATACTTGTTCTTTTATAGGAAGCTATTTAAAATGTAAACTGAGGGTGTATAGAGTAGCTATTGGAGTTTATTGAAGACATTTTGCTGGTGCTTTCTTTGTTTCCTTCAGCTTCCCTACAGAGCATTTACTTTGTGCCTCTTATGTATATATGATCTTTTGGTTGAGTTCAAAAAACAGGCGACCTATTTGGGATGGTTGACAATTTCAGGTGGTGTTTGTGCATATTCTTTTTGAGATCTCGCAAATGAAATTTCAAAGATGTGTTTGTTTAAGTTTTTTTTCAAAAAACAGTTTCCTGAAAAAGTGGTTTCCGGGTATTTTTCAAAGAAAAAGTTCTTTTTCCATTTGCAGAACACTAACAAATGATAAAAAAGAATGCGACTATCCAAGCACGTCTCTCGTTATACTTCTTTGTAGTTCTCTTGCAACTCTGGTATCACAGATTTCATATAGGTACCTTTGTCATTTTGGTCACTGGCTCTTCTTCCTTAGAATGCTAATTCACCCAGAAAATAATGGTTTAGAATGCTAATTCACCCAGAAAATAATGGTTCAATGTAATATCTATACAGTATGTTGTATTACTCTAGCTATCCAGTCAGTCTTTATTACTGTTTAACCATGACATTATGTTTAGGTTGAAGCTGCAAAGTCTTTCCTGGGAGTGTTGCGGTCATACCTGGATTCACTTTGCTCGAACCTTCGTTCACACACAATTACTAATGTCCAATCAAATGATGATAAGGTTTGTAGCTTCTCCTTGGAGCATTTAATTTGGCTGACTACTTGTGTGAAAAAGCATTACAGAGTGACTGTACATGCATCACTTTCGAAAGGTATTTCCTACTTAAATTATTCAGAATCAGATGTTGTCTTAGACTCTTTGGCATAACCTGTTCCAAATGGGGAATCATTGAAATTGGTACGCTTAACCTGGTGCAAACTGTATGTACCGGTTTATCCAATACAGAAGTTTGAAACAGTATTTGATATTTGAGCAATTGTACACACTTCAAGACCTGAACTTGAAGAAAAAGCAATTTACTAGCAAACATCCATTTGTGTTTCCACCCAAAGAAAAGTAGATGATGATGATAGTAGATTATTTGGAGCTGCTGGTGACATCTGTAACTTTTAGAAACTTCTTATGTTACGAAAATAAATTCACAATTCATATGCAGTAAGGCTTGTTCCTGTTGAAGTTCAAGCTCCTATCTTCCGAATTTTTATCACTCTGAATGCTTCAAATGTACTGATAACTGGCACTATTTCAGAATTATTTTTTGCGCAGTTTCTTTATGTGCATTAGTGGTATTACATGAATACCAATATTTGAGGAAAACCTTTTCTGAATCAGTCTTCGTATACATGAAAACTTACACCAGAGTATGTTAATCTTGAGGCAGCGGTTTATTGATACTAGAGCTTTATCATAAACATTTTGAAGGTAAAATTTGCACGTGTCTGTGTTACACAGTTTCAGATTGTTAAAGGTAATTTAGCTGATTACATCACTCTTTTTCTGCTCTTCCTGGTGATGGATATAAGCGTCAGTTTTTATGAAGTTTTGCATTATTGAATCCGAGTCTTCATTCAATGTGAGCTCTTATGCTTTACTTGCTTAGATGTTATACTAGTCTTAGTTCTTTTTCTTTTTCCTGTAACTATATTTACATTTTGACAAACATCATCATCGGGCTTTTATGAAGAAATCCTTATGTGTTTCATTCTTACACTGATTGGTAAAGAGACTATCTCTTAACTCAGAATTCTTTATTCTGTCCTTTGGTTATTAGGTATCTCTGCTCTTGAAGGAAAGCTTTATCGAGTCTTTCCCTAGTCGAGATCGGCCCTTTATGAAGGTGTGTGCTTAAGCTTCCCCACTTTTTTCAGTTGTTATCTTAAGCCAAATAGCTTCACTATACTGCACCCTGCTAATGTCATTACTGTGCTTTGCAAAATGATCTGTGAGCTGGACTTGTTTTCATCTTAACGTTTTGCTTGCAAAACTGAATCTGCACTTACAGAAGCTATGCACGCATTTTGTATTGTTATTTAGGGCATCAATTGATGTGATGCAAGTCCATTTTAGATTATACTAAAAATCTTCTCTTGTTACTTCTTCCATAAAAAAATTGTTATGTGTTTAAATGTTATCCTTCATTTTATGGTAAAGCCACCACTTTGGTTTTCCTCGAAGAGCATGCTAATCAGTTACTTGTTGCTCTTGGTGAAACAGCTTTTCCTGGACACACAGCTCTTCTCTGTACATACAGATTTTGTACTCTCTTTCTTCCAGAAGGAATAGAGCCGCCATGCAACGAACCAGTTCATGATGTAATAGCGGAACGCAAGTTCCTGTATTTGTAGCTTTTAGTTTATTGCTCGAAGTCTGATGTAAGGGTAAGTTGTGTATCACAGTTCATAGAAGAAATCACTTGGTACTGGTTTCTAGCTTCTTTTTTTCCCTTTTCCGAAAAACCTTTTCTCGATTGTTCAACTTATGCATGGCAAGTAGCTAATGCAATGGAGAACATAAAGAAATGTAGGATAGAATCATAGACTTTTGTACAGCAAGTGAACTTCTAGCTAAAGTTGAAATATATATACTTTTATGAGTTCCATTCTTGTATTTTTTAATATTTTTTTTTGCATGTTGTCAAATCTTATAGGGAAAACACAACAGCTATGTTCAAACGCCTACTAAGTTTGCCACATGTCCTGCACTCCCTTAAAATCCAAATATTTGAATCGAAAGTATAACAAGAGGTATGTATTTTAGATTCGAAAGTATAGGTTCTCCAAGCAGTGTCATAGACATACATGTTAAAGGATGCTGATATGACAGTGTTAATAGCGGGAAAAAAAGAGTCAATTCTCAGTAACATTAATTTGTCAGAGCAGTCTTAAAGCTGATAGATAGATGCCTTTTGGTGTCTGTGTGAAATATTGAATGTTTTTTCTTATGCACTGTTTTGCAACTAATACTACTTGTGCTTTCACCTTCATAATGAGTATCAAAATACGACTCTCTTGTGCATGTGTGTGTGTGTTTGTCAGTCTTTGGGGTCATGTAAAATGTTAGGGCTTAACCTCTCTTAGTAAAGTACAATTTGGAGTATACTACATAAAGTCTAACTTGTCAGTGTGGCCGAGCCAAGCAATTTTTATTAAAGGGGTTCAAAATTTGAGAAACTAGAGGTAATTTTGATGGTTATAGTTGCTACAAATACTATTTGATTGTTTAAATATACTTTATCTAAAATATAAAATATGATTTAAATAAAGTTATTTTTATAAAAATATAAAATATAGGATAGACTTTTTTAAAATAACAAAATACAGTGAAAGTGAAATTTGAGTTTTCATTTTTTTCGTAAATTGGAGTTAGTAAAAAGTCAAACTATTTTCTTTTTTCTTTTTGGTTCAATTAAAGTTGGTAGTAGGGACATTATGGTAATTTGCATTTACTAAACCCAAAATGACACAACTTCATGTCGGAACTGTACTAAACACTTTGTACCCCTCAATATAAAGACCAAAATTTAGGTTAGTCAAATTCTCCACTGTTTTTGGAGACTCTCTAAAACTAGATTTATAAGTATGTGTTTGGACAAAATTCAAGTTGAAATTGAATAAACAAGGAAGAAGGGTTAAAAAATCCTTTACTTTCGTTTATTAGGTAAGTTTGTCCCTCAATTTTTCTTATGCCATTATGAAACTTAGCAAATTATCATAAAAAAGGTATATATATATTGTATGAAGAAAAGTATACTAATAAATATATTGTATGAAAATTAATTATGTAGTGTATATAAAAAGTTGATAAAAATGTATATTGTGTGTATACGTTGTATAATTTTTTTTTACATATTAAGTGTATAATATATGTCCCGAAATAGTGCATTTCACATTAAAGAAATAGCAAATATTAAAACAAATTAAAATTTTAATAAATAAATACATTTTGGCTACTAAATATCAATTGAAGTTCTATGGCTTGAAGCCATATTTTGCATGTTAACAACAAAGATCTAGATATTGAACAACATGAATTTCTTAGGATGAGAAATTGTAGATTGGAGGCATATTTTTCTTCAAAAGATAAAATTGCCCTTGCTATTGCTCGTCCATTTTATGGTTATCCATCGATTTGGAGAACAACAATTAATCTAAAGAAGAAGGTAGTCCGTTGCGATCAAGTTCAAGTTTAAAATATTGAATTGTCTGGCGTCGATAAACTCTTGTCAAGGGAATGAGACTCGATCCATTAACCATTCATACAGACTTATGATTTTCTTAATTGTAAACTTTGAAAGATGAATACTCTTAGGATTATTTTCATTTTCTTATTTATGTTCAATTTCAACTGAATTAGTGTCTGTTAATATGAATTATAATACCTTTGAATTTTGAGGGGATCGTCTGTCTTTACGTAATTGAATTGAAAAAACCACCTTTAATACATAACGGAGAATATTGACTTTAGTCAAACTTCCTAAACTAAAAATATCATCTGATCACCTCAAAATCCATGTCATCCATTCCTACAAGTCACACCTGGTATACAGAAGCTATATAAATGATCAAAATAAGAAAACACTCAAGAAATTCAAAAGGTCATTACAAGAATTTTCTGTCTGGACAAATCATATATATCTAAGATGGCTAAGTTGATGAATTAAGAGACAACTTGGAGGCAACTCCTTGCCGGTAGCTTTCCCTTTGGCGTGAGCGCAAAATGCAATCGCATGTCCATGATGGCCATGGTAGGCTAAGTTGATATCATTAAGGATGATATTTTCGCAAGGAAATAATGCACTGCAATCCAAAATAACTGCTCTCCGCGAACTTGAACTTCCCCTTATGTTATTGAATGTCACGTCCTTGATTTGTACTGAACTTGGCTAAATAACATAAAAATGTGTTATTCCTTTTTGGACTGACTAAAAAAAAAAAAAAAAGTCAGGGAGTACTAATTACTATGCCAAGACTTAGACATTATTATTGATTATTTTGTATCCAAGAATTTCATCAACACATTTTGTGATAATGTTTACTACTTAACAATCAATCATGAGAAAATATATATTGTTTTTTACATGACTTTCGAAATATTCAAACACATAAAATTTAATGATTAAAAGAGGGAAATGTAGGTACCTGTTTGCTGCAATGATGTATGGGGCAATAATGTTGGTCAATAAATATAGGATTTCGAACCTTTTTCATGATAATATCTTCAAAAGTTATATTGGTAACGTTACCAACATCTGATGATGCCCAAGTCTTAATTCTCAACCCATTTTGAGTAGCGATGAGAGTGCAATTTTTGACATGTATGTCCTTAACAACTTCATTTGGCGAATTCCCTAAGCTACCGATGCTTATTCCATGGCCAGGGCCACAAGTGACTCCTGAAATGTTGATATTTTTGCTTCCCGCAATCATAGCTATACAATCATCTCCGGTGCCAATGTGAGAATCCAATACATGAATGTTGGTGGAGTGGCTAATGTGAATTCCGTCAGTGTTAGGGCTATCACCTGGTGCCGTTATGTTAACATGACTAAATGTCATGTTTTCGCAAGCAAAGACCTTGAAATGTATGTTCTTGCTATTGATTGAGTATATGTCACTCACAACCGCATTATTGACAAAATTGAATCCAAGTGTCTGGTTCAAACATCAGAAATAGTGTTTAATTGTTTAACTTTATATTATAATCACAAAAATAAAATTTATAAAAACATACCATTGATGAACATTGATGCTTTCCCCAAGTAAAAGATCCTTGTCCATCTAACGTTCCACCTCCTTTAATTTTTAAGTCATTGATATATTGAAAAGAAATCCAAGACGAATTGCAAAATAATTTTGGATCTATTGGAGCTTTAATAATTCCTTTGATTTGGAACGTCAAAGTTGATTTTTCGCATGGGCCAATAAAATTTACAACATTTACCATGTATGCACCTAAAGGTATCAACAATTTGGCTTGTCCATTCCATTTGCATGCATCCTCCCAAGCTTTCAAAAGTGCCTTCCATAATATATAAATAAATAAATAAAAGTAGACTTAAAGGGTGTTTAGATTGCCTTCTTTAAAGTTAAAAGTCAAAAATTATAGATTCTAAATTTTCAATATTTGACTTTTGACTTTTTTTTTTTTACTTTTTCAACTTTTAAAAAAGTACAAATTATTCTTGTAATTAATATTTTTTTATGAGTTATTCAAAATATAATAAAGTAAAATCGATCTAAAGGAATAATTTTTCAAAGAGTATCAAATCAACAACAGGGACAAGTAAAAAAAGAAATGGAATGATTTTTCGTGTGAACTTATATGTAGATCTTTAAAATTAAAGAAACATTAAAAAAAAGTGAAATGACAATTCTGACCTTACTATTATCTGTCACTCCATCTGCTTTAGCACCATATGAAAGGACATTGAAGACCTTTTCCTCAGCATTAGTGCATACAAGAACAAGGCCAAATATAAAAGCTATTTCTAAACATGATTTTGAAGCCATTACTTTTTATTTTTCTTTTGCTTTCTTCACTTGTGTTTATATACAACTCCATTTTTCCTCACACTTAACAAGTAACCTTGAATTTATTAATTATTACCTAGTAATAAAAGAAATCCTGAATTTAGTTATACCCCAAGAGATTTCTTAGATTTAATTTATTGATAAGAAAGGAAAGTAAATAATTATTTTGACTGAATATTAAAGTTAAGTTTTTTAAATTTTCACCTAGGCTTTTTAGATCAATTGGATATTAATTTTACAAGAATTAAATGTTATTGTGAATAAGATAATTTCAACTTAGTAGATATGACATAAATTTTACTAATATTTCTTTTTTGGCAATTAACATAAACTTTTATTAATCATCTGAGCAAATCATTACAAAGTCAGAGCTTATCAAACTTGATAACTTCTTTAAAATAAAATCCCAAAGCCTACAAAATTTTAGATTATCACACCTATAGAGAGCTAATATACTTGAACAATATTTTTTTTTTCTAACTCTAGTACATAAAGTAGTTTTTAGTTGATTTTTTTTTAAATCACACCTCCTAAACATTAACAAGTCATCAGCAAAACTTAGATGAGTTATCATCATCTTTTGGCATCTTGGATGGTAATTGAAATTTGGATCTTCCTGTAAAGTGCTGAACAGGCGGGGAAAAAGACATTTAAACCGGAGGGAAAACTTTTCTTTACCAAATTCACCAGTCTGAAGTGAAGATTTCTTAATATGAGAGAGCCATTCCAAATAGTGTTGTAATGACCCGAAAAATCATTTTTAGAAATTTATATAAAATTACCGTTTTACCCCTCTCAATAGTTGTACCAAGACATTTAGGATTAGTCGGTGAAGTTGGTTTGAAAATATTGAACTATTCGATAACTACATTTATTTAATTGATGGATATTTTAGTCATTTTATAAATTTTGTCCATTTTTCTGAGTTTAACCATTTAAGTAGCCTTATAAATAATTTATGACTGGTAAGAATGAGTGATATAATTTTCAAATTTAAGAATAGATTATTTTGTTGCTAATAATAAAAGAATTAAAAAAAAAAGGGATCAAAAGAATAAATAAATAAATAAATAATAAAAAAAAGGGCAAAAAACCCTAAAGATGAAAGTCAGCGCAGCTGACGAAGATATGAAAAAGGACGAAGGAACAGACGGGAAAAAAATACGCAGAACAAAAAAAAAAAAAAGAAAGGGAGAAAAGAAAAGGAAAAATGAGGAGAAAAATTGAGATTTTCATCCCAAAGGGTCAAGGTAATTATTCTCATCCTTTCTATTAAATTTTTATGTAATTAGGAGCAGATTTTTTAGGTTAAAAACGTGTATAATTTATGCTAAATTAAGAAAATATAGGTATAGGATTCTTAGAACAAAATCTAGATTTGGGAGTCGAATAACGATCCATTTTAGCTGAAATTTTGCATGCGAATTTATTTTATCATGGGTAAACATAATCTGAAAGAAAATTTCAGATTCGAATTTGGAGGCTCGGGATGACTTTTTGATTCGATTTTCGAGCCGAAACTACATATAGTAATATGGGTGTCATTAGATTCGTATTCTTATGAAGATTATATATTTGATAGATTGGAAGCACTTTGAAGCTTTATGAAAGGGGAAGACTCAAGTCTCGGAGTGATCGTTTGATTATTTGAGGCAAGTGGATTTCTAAACTCTTGTTAAGTGCATAGAATCGTGTATTTCCTTGTGGTATGTGTTGGGGAGTAACGGGACTTGGTGATGGGTTGAATTTTTCATGTTGAATAATTCTAATGATGGAAAAAGGGTAATAAAAATGCAATGTACTTAATTATTGGTGTGTGATGTGTTGAGACTAGTTTGAAAGGCTTATTGATTAATTGTTGATGTTGTATCACGATTGTGTTGTTGTGAATTGTGCATTGTTATGAAAATGGTCATCTCCTCATTATTTGTGTGAACATGTCATTTGCATTGGTTCTGAAACATGGTTGTGATAAGTGTTATGTAAATTGAGGAAGAATGAGAAATTAAAGAGGATGTACCATATCGAGGGACGTGTCGCGCACCGCGACAGATACTATATTTCGAGGGACGTGTCGCACGTCGCGACGATTACTATATTTCGAGGGAAGTGTTGCATGCCACGACGGATACTATTATCGAGGGACGTGTCGCACACCGCGATGGATTTTATTATCTAGGGTCGTGTCGCAAGCCGCGACGGATGCATGGACAGATATGTCCCCCATGGGTCCCGGACTGTGAGACAGCGGGTGTGTATCATTAGGTCAGACATGCATCATTATACTTGACATTGCATTTCTTTGCATTGCACATCTTTATCATTGGTGAACTTGATCTTATGTGTTGGTGAACTTGATCTTGTGTGTTGCTGATCTTGTGAGTGCCTTTTCGTGGAACTTGTGATTGATGAATTATTGAAGTTGTTGTTGAGGATATGTAATTGTTAGAGTATTGATTAAATTGTAAACTGTTAGGTTGGGCAGATTTTTATGCAGGTTGCAGTTGTGGAGGTTCGGTTGGGGTGGTAGGAGTACCCGTATTCTATTCCCTTAGCTTGTGTTTAGAAGTTTACTTGCTGAGTACCGTGTGATTTGATACTCACCCCTTGCTTCTACATTTTTGTAGGTTACGATCCCGGATTTTTGTGATACTTTTCATTCTCTTCTTTTCCAAGGCTTCTTGGAGATTTGTGAGGTAGCTGTTTGTCATCTCAGTGGACCTTCTTACTCCTATTTATGATCTTGTTCTATTATAGAAACAATATCATTTAAGACTTGTATTTTCTTTTGAATCAATTGTAATACTTTAGAGGCTTGTACATGTGACAACCAGGTTTTTGGGGATTTATTAAGTTACTTATATTTTATTTCCGCACTTTATCGTAATGGTTGAGTTTTAGGCTGACTTGTCTTGGTGGGATAAGACGAGTGCCATCACGTCCATTTTTGAGTCGTGACAAGTGTCAAGCCAGAATTCCTACAATCCTTTTTAGAAAAAAAGTGGCTTAACTAGGCATCTCTTTAGATGTTCCATGAATAATATAAATAGGTAGGGAGACATGAGATCCCTTTGCCTAAAACCTCGTTTGGCTGTAATTGTACTTATAATATTATTTTTATATTTACATTTATTCTTGATCACCCAACTAGGTGATTTAACAAGACGCCTACAAATACAAGGAGTAAATGTGACATCCGATCAATTCTTCTAGCATGATCGCAATAAATATAGTAAAAATCGATTATATTTGTGATGACCCAAATTTGTGATGGTTATGAGCGAATTCCAATATGCAATAATAAAATCAATTATTTATGTCACAATCCAAATTTTGAGTTATGATAAATGCTTAAAGACATTATCCTATAGAAAATTTGTTACTTCACAATTTAGAGTAAAAAAATATCATAAAATGTATAAAAGCCACCAAAGTGTTATACCTAGCAACAAAAGAGAACATGATTACAATATTTTCAAAACATGTCAAATATCAATTACCAAGTCAAGGAACATCTAATAAATTGTACATAAAATTCTAATATATAGTTCTGAAGCTAAAATGAACTAATATATAAATAACACTCAACCACCAAAATGAATAGATGTGGTTGACTTACCTCACTTAAAAATTCAAGATTGTCACGTACAAGATGAAATGTGACTTTAGAAGATGAATCTGCACGATCATCAGCTTTGCCTATTTTGACATGTCTCTCAAATGCGTTAATAACTAGTATGTCAATATATAATTGTTTGATGATCTTGTAGAACCTATTGAGATTGACCTTTTTTTTATTTGTCCCAACTTTTGAGGAGTTGGTGGAGTAGTTGTTATTCAATTGTATTTAAATCATTACTAATGATAACAAAACTTTGCAAAAACAGTAAATTCAAAAGTTTAAATCATGTAGTGAAGAACATAAATTAATGACTATAAAATATACCAGAATTTGTAACAATCTTATTAAACAGAAAGTAAATAAAATCGACAGTGTCCCCTTAATTAAGGAAATTATTTCCCTCTATTATCCGAGTTTTGAATTGGAATAGATCTTCCCAGGATAGAACGATTCTATTCACCAGTGTATTCATATCCAAACAATGGTGTCAGTGAGCCACCGACAATATAATACACGAATAATGAATTTATGCAGAAGAAGAAGAAGTTCATAAATTTTCGTAAGTAAAAAGTCTGAGGAATCACAAGTATTTATAGCCAAGAAGCACTGGTTCCGAAAGGTTGCAACCTTTCAGAAACCATATAACCATTCATGAAAGTTTGCAACCTTCCAGAACGGTCATGGTTGTTCCTGAAAGCTACAACCTTTCAGAACGGTCATGGTTGTTCCTGAAAGCTAAATTCAAATAAAATGGGAAAGACGTTTTAAACTCGGGTCGCGCGGATCCGAGTTGGGTTGGGTCGTTTCGACTAATTATTTAAATAATTAAAAAATGTCTCGGCCATTTAATTTAATTAACTAAATAAATAATTAAAACAAACTTTGTCCAAAAGATAATCTCTTGATCGATCATTTTCCAAAGCCAAAGCCAAAGCCGAGCCGAGCGACGACGACGACGGCGCGAGTGGGGTCTCTTTTTCCAGCCCTTTTAACAACTAGTAGAAGTGTTTATGTTATTTAAACACTTTAAATTTTCTTTCCACCACCAATGAGGGAGAAATGTCTTTTACTAAAGCATAAGAGAAATCTTCCCTTCATTTCCCATTAATTCTTACTATATACCCAAAAATCCCCCCACATGAATGGGGAATGGTTATAATATAAAGAAATTCACGGACGAGTGTGTACTTTACCAGCAAGGATCAATTTTATCTAGATAAGTAGGTTTTCCATTGAACTTTCCTAGTGAACATGTGTCGAATATACTCGGTCAATCGGTAGATGTGATATCTTTGAACCATCGAGCTTTGATGTATACCTAGACAACCATATGTCACACAATCAACCCTTTACCGTTTATGGTTCTTATGGTTGTGTTCGTTTCAGCCATGAACACCTCCTGATTTCATGAGTGTAGAGAGAATAGGCTTTTTACAATAATTTTCTTTGAAACGATTTACACTTCACACTTACATAGGTGATTTATAATTGTGTCATCACATAGATACACTATTTGGTTAAATCTGCTAAACTTAGTAAATCATTAAAAACTTTAAGCTTTATTAACTCGTTAACAAGACTTAATATTTTAACCTTGTTCCTGAACATTGTCTTCATCATGTGAATGGATTGAGTTGATTGACAATGCCGACCCGTCAGTCACAACTTTGTTTTCTTTTTGAACATAGCTCTTGGGATCTCCAGTCTGCTAGGTAGAGTTACCGCCATGATGACTTGTCCTAAGTCGTAAAACCATTCCCTTAGATGATCTTTCAACCGCCTCTCTCACTAGGCCTTTTGTTAGTGGATCTGACACATTATCGCTTGACTTTACATAGTTTTGTGATAATTCCACTGAGAGCAGTTGTGTTACAATATTATGTATCAGACATATATGACGAGATTTCCCAGTGTACATAACACTCCATGCCCTACCTATTGTTGCTTGACTATCACAATGTATGCATATAGGTCCCACGGGTTTGGGCCAGAATGAAATGTCCTCTAAGAAATTCTGGAGCCATTCAGCTTCTTCACCGACCTTATCTAAGGAAATGAATTCAGATTCCATTGTAGAGCGAACGATACATGTCTGTTTGGATGATTTCCAAGAGATTGCTCCTCCACCAAGTGTAAGCACATACCCATTTGTGGATTTTGACCCGGTGATCCAATTTGCATCACTATATCCTTCAATCACAGAAAGATATTTATTATAATGCAAGACATAGTGTTGTGTATGTTTCAGATACCCCAATACATGTTTCATTTCCATCCAGTGAGTTTGATTAGGATTACTAGTGAACCGACTCAGCTTGCTAACAACACATGCTATATCTGATCGCGTACAATTCATAATATACATCAAACTTTCCAACACTCTGGCATAGTCCAATTGAGAATCACTTTCATCTTCATTCTTTTGAAATGTAAAGCTTATATCAATTGGAGTTTTGACATCGTTGAAATTGAAGTACTTGAACTTGTTCAATAATCTTTCAATATAATGAGATTGAGATAATGCTAGTCCTTGCGGAGTTTTGTGAATTTTGATCCTTAAGATCAAATCAGTAACTCTCAAGTCCTTCATATCGAAATTTCTAGACAACATGCGTTTAGTAGCATTTATATCGTCAATATCTTTACTCATTATTAACATATCATCAACATACAAACAAACAATGACTTCATGATTCAAAATGTTTTTAATGTAGACATATTTATCAAACTCGTTAATCTTGAATTCATTTGCCAACATCGTTTGGTCAAATTTAGCATGTCATTGTTTGGGTGCTTGTCTGAGCCCATCAAGTGACTTAACAAGTTTGCACACTTTCTCTTCTTTACTAGGAACTACAAACCCCTCAGGTTGTTCCATGTAAATTTCTTCCTCCAACTCTCCATATAAGAAGGCTATCTTAACATCCATTTAATGGATTCAAGGTCACGCATGGCCGCTAGTGCTATTAACATCCTTATAGATGTTATCCTTGTTACTGGAGAGTATGTATCAAAGTAATCGAGACCTTCTTTTTGTCTGTATCATTTGATTACAAATCTAGCCTTATATTAGTCAATAGTCCCATCAACTTTTATTTTCCTTTTAAAGATCCATTTTGATCCTAAAGGTTTATTTCCTGGAGGAAGATCAACCAATTCCCAAGTATGGTTATTCAAAATTGATTCAACCTCACTATTGGCTGCTTCTTTCTAGAATGTTGACTCAAAAGAAGACATCGTTGCTTTAAATGTTTGAGGCTCATTTTCAAGTAGGAGTGCCACAAAATCTGGTCTAAAAGAAGTGGATTTTCGTTGATGATTACTACGCCTAGGATCCTCGTTATGTGGTGTATTTTCCTTTGATTCTTCCAGTGGTCGTTTAGATCTTTCACTTGTCGACTCATATTCAGTTTGTACAGATAAATGTGTTCCAAGAAATCAACACTATCTAACTTAATTACCGTATTAACATGAATTTCAGGATTAATATCAGTTTATATATATATATATATATTTCTTTTTCTGTATAAAGTGTCAATCTTCAAAGTGTTAGTAACATTGTTAGCCGTCACCAATGAAGCCAACATCTTGCTGAGGAAGTTAGAATTAATTACAATCAAGAGCTTTTCATTGCTCAGTGATAATTTTCCTTTTGGTACTAAAACCTTTTTTATTTTTCTTGTTATGGACTACTTTTTAAGAGGTTTTCGGTTTGGATTGGCTTATTTTAATGCTTTAAAGCCAAAATGGTTTTTAAAAGTCTGGATAAGACTAAAACGTGTTTTTAAGTATTTGTTCTAAAGCTAAAATAATAAAAATAAGTCAAAAGTCATAAGTTAAAAATCCTAACTTATGAATTTTAGCTTATGATCCAAACAGACGTTTACTCAAATAATATTATTTCTTTAAGATATTTCCCGGGTGGAATTGGTGTATATTTTGACAATGGTGGTGGTAAAATGCATGAGGTTGTCCTTAATCACATTAACTTCAGAGTTTGTATAGCACTTTATGGGATGATATTTAAAAATACAAGTTATGTTTTGTTATATTATAATTATCTTTTATTTGAAATTTATTGACCTGACGTTTCCATCCTCTCGTTAATTCATTCAAATTACTGAAATGAACTATACTAACCAAAAAATAAAATTCAACTTTGTAGGTTTGGACAGAAATAGAAGAAATTAGGAATTTATTGAACATGATGAGTAAAGAAGCTATGATGAAAGAGTTTATGATGGGTTCCTATTTTAATCACTTTGAGAAATTCATAAAGGAGATGGAAGTTCACTTTGAAAGATGGCATAATAAAATCCAATCACAAAATGTATAACGTTATTTAGAGCTTCTTGGAGAGTCTAGCATCTCTATCTTGACTAATTTCACGGGATACCTACCACCTCCTACCCACCAACAACAGGTACCAGATAACTCTATCCACCAAGGCTAGGACAGATAAGAAGAATTGTTAGGATCGAAAATATTCTAGGTGTCAAGCGGAAGCTAGCAAAACAAACCTCGAAATACCATGAGTAATGAGACAAACGAGAAATATGTCAAAAGAGACAAAGATTTAACGTGGTTCAATCAATCGACCTACACCCACAAAGGAGATGAGCAATACACTATATTAAAGAGAGTACAAAATACATAGAGGAATAATCTCACACGATTCACTCAGAATACAAAGAGGTTCACACAAGTGTTAATGTAACCCTTGCGTCCCACACATTCTTCCCCTAAACAAATTCTCCAGCCCCTAACACTACATTGTGAATGCTACTAAATTACAAGGAACGGATCTCTATTTATAGAGTCCTAAACCTTTTCCTACAAGAAAAGGACTAACCAAATACGAAAGACTTTATGTTTTTCTTTTAGAAAAAGGAAAACCCAATTATGATACAAAACTCAAGGAAATTAATACCCAACAAATCTCCCTCTTGACTAGAATTACTGACAATAAATTTGATCTACCTTCTTCATATAGTATTCAACAATTTGCATCTCCTTTTCATAATCTCCTCTGTAAAATATATGTCTCGACACAGAGAACTTCTCTGAAATAATTTTTCCAAATAAATATTCATTACTATCAAATAGGTTGCGGCTAGAACTACACCCACCAAGATGAACACCTATCTTTAACTTGGTTCAACCATTGATTATCGAACCACTGAATCATTCAACCTTGATCTGATACCATTTGTTAGGACCAAAAATATTCGAGGTGTCATGCAGAAGTTAGAAAAGCAAACCTCAAAATATCATGAGTAATGAGACAAGAGAGATATACCTAAAGACACAAAAATTTAACATGGTTCTATCACGTCCCGAGCCTATATTCTGGACGTGACCGGAACTCAAAGATCATTGTTGGCCCCAAGCGAACCCTTGGTCTGGCTAACCATGATTCACATGACATTGTGGGATACACAAAATCCTTAATAGATGAGCCTTTAAATCATTTAAAGATAACTCTAAAACATTGTGTGAAAATACTTGACATAAATGATAAGTTTCAATAAAACATCTAAGAAAAATGCTGGAAACTTTTCTAATTATGTCTATCCATGAAGGCCTCTATTGTTCAAGATAAGTGTTGGTAAAAGACCCACGACACCTCAAATACCACCAAAATAAAATATAGAAATGGGGTCCTCTGGAAGTAAGGAGGCTCACCCAAAGTTGACAATAAGTATGGAGTGATCTCAACGGAGCGCCTGTTGATGATCTTGAACACCTGTATTTGCATCATAAAAAGATGCAGGTCCAATGACGTCGGTACATTGAATATACAAGTATGTAATATGGCTTAGTAATACAATAATCAAACTGATGACTAGATATATAGTAATCAAACAATGTATAAACTAGTAGTGAAAACTATTTGTACTTTTCAATTAGGTATGCAATATAAGCAATATGAAAGTAGAAAACTTTACTTCGTGGGGAGTTTCTCTAACCTAAAACGATAACTATGAGCCTAGCGATGATACAACATTTCACCCATGTTCCAAGGGTCATCCTATACTTTGTCGGGGGTATATGATGCACACTAAAATTATGGATCCCTCCAATAAGTGTTCTTGAAGAAGTAAGTAGTAACCCAAAAAGTCACTACGATCTTATTATACATTAGCCACGTAGTTTTATGGGGCTTCAAGTTAAAAATAGACTTTTACCCAATTTGGTGCTCGATACTACTTCCAAAACAATCAATATCAATATGCACAATGGTAGAACTTACTTTACTTTTCTTTACTTAAGTACTTTTCAGAAAATCAATTATACTCTTTCTCTTTCTCAACTGTCAAATAGTACATATGAAACCACTCGTATCTTTTCCTTAAAATATCCTTTCAAAATATGCATTTAACACATATACTTTTAGACTCATCTTTCATGTCCTAAATCGATGTGTAACAAATCTCATATAATAATATTTATAAACATGACTTTTACAAACAAATAGGGTTCATGTGATATGAAGCATGAACAACAATTTAAAAATTTAATATGCATAATAGAAATCAAAATCTCAACGGTTAAGGCATTGAAACTCAAAATAAGAAACACAACTGAATTTAGATTTAAGAAAATTGTGGGTCGAACCATAAACAAAACCTTTTAATGACTGAATTTAGATGTAAGGTGTGAGTATGAACTTAGTCCAACCCTATGATTAGCCTTACATTCCTAAGAAGATGAGGCTGACTTGAAACATTGAACTAAGGCTTGACACTGAAGATTCCTAGCTTCTTCTTTGGGAGAACTTAGAACGTGCGAATTCAATTTGTTTGAGGGTTGGACATGAATGGGGAGGTTATTAGTCTATGATATAGTCTTAAGGAAGTTAATTGAAGGTAAAAGTTCAAGAATACCCTTCTGAAACATAATAGGACCATAAAAATCAAATAAAATTACTTTTTAATGAATTCCGTCGGTCAAATCGGCGATTTGGAGGTCTCCTTGCTAAAATAGTCACTGAGTCGCCAAATAGGAATTTAGATGAACAAAATAGACAGATACTTAAGATTTTTAGAACATTTCAGTGAGTTAATTTGGTGATTCGCCAACCCATTCGGGGAGTCACCGAATGAGCAGGTGTCCTCACTGAATTTCTTAGCTTGGAAATGTTCCAGTAAAACGACCATAACATTTTACTCTGAATTCGAAATAAGGCAAACTTAGTGTCTTTGGAAAGAAGATGCATATACTTTTAATTTTATACGTCATAGACTACCTAATTCATTATGTTCTTAGAGATATGATCATTTTAAGTTTACCTATGTAGAATCTTATATCAAAACTTAATCGGCAAGAAAGCTTTCAATTCAAATTTGTGCTAGGAGATTCTAGTGACCTTAATTTATATCCAAATCCATTCCCACACTAAAGGATTGACCTTAACACCTAAGAACAATTTCAGAATCACTCTATACGACCTTATATGCAAATGAAGATAGGTTAGGGTCTTAGCATACAAATTTTTGGGGTTTTATAATATCTCCCTCTTAGAATCATTCATCCTCGAATGATGGCTGAACTGAGCATGGAAAGGCTAGGTAAAGGTTTAACAACTCAATTTAATGCAAACCACATATAAACACTTATGAACTCAAAATACTGAAGGAATAACTGAATTGAATGATTACTTTAGGAAGAGTTAATGACTTGGACTGAAACTGAATCGGAGGAAAAAAGATGAGGACATCTAGTTTCATACCTCTTTGGCTTCCTATGTAGACAAATGGATTCCTCCCAAACACTTTAACTGATGCCACCTCTTTGGTTCTTAACTTGCGAATGTGGCAATCAAGGATCTTCCTCATACGACAAATTGTCTTTAACACTAATACTTTTTGTAGGCACAACAAGAGAAGGATCGCTCAAGCACTTCTTTAGCATAGAGATATGGAATACCGGATGGACAACCTCTAACTCTGGTGGTAGCTCCAATTCATAAGCTACATTACAATCATCTTTGATATCCTGTAAGAACCAATATATCATGAATTAAACTTCCCTTTTTCACCAAACCTCATAACACCCTTCCTGGATGAAACCTTCAAATAAACCCAATCATCAACCTCAAACTCCAAATCTCTCCTTCTAACATCTATATAGAACTAACGACTTTGCGTTGTCTTCAACCTTTATTGAATAGTCTTTACCTTCTCTATGAATTGATGAACAAAGTCTGGCCTATCAACTCAGCTTCATCAACCTTAAACCACCTAATAGGAGATCTACATCTTCGCCCATAAAGAGCCTCAAAAGGAGCCATCTGGATACAAGAGTGATAATTGTTATGGTAAACAAACTCTATGAGAGGCAAGTGATCATCTCAATTAACTTTTAATTCCCCGAAACATGCTCTCAACATGTCCTCGTTCTGAATTGTGTTCTCTGCTTGACCATAAATCTAGGATGAAAAGCATTGCTAAGATTTACCTTCGAACCTAAAACTTTCTGGAACAACTTCTAAAACTGAGTAGTGAATTGTGCATCCCTATTTGATAAGATGGACAATGACACTCCATGAAGTCGTACTATGTCATAGATGTGCATAATCTTATACGAAATTTGTAATCTTTGTCAGCAAGAAATAGATTGATATAGTCACTCGATCTACAATCATCCAAATAGAATCATATTGTGTAACGACCTGTTCCCGTCGTTATGGAAAAGTCAATGGGGAAGGAATTTGGGCCAGAAAACTTCTGGGTAGTAACTTAGAAATTTCTCGCCTAGGCCAGACATGGATGAAATATGAGTCAGGTGAGGTCTAGGGAAATCAGATAATAGATGGGGGATTTAATTATGAGTTTGATAACATGAGTGGATATCCAAGACGTTAAGGTGCTTCTAAGTACAGAATCGAATTCGGGTGAGTAGAACTCCCGATATTGATCTTGGTGTGAAATGGTAGTTTTAGAACGTCTAGGGTTGAAGGTGTGTTGCAAAACGGGAGATTGGAACTCAAATTCCAAGTTTCTGTCTCAGTGCAAGCCACCGGGGTGGGATTAATCCCGCCAGGGTGGGGTAGCTGTGGCGGGACAATAGCGACTTAAATCGGGGAAAAACCCCAAAAATGTTATTTTCTACAAAACTTCATTCTTAAGAGCTAAGGGACGACCCAGGGAAGTTTCTTGTCAGATTTCCATGAATTCTAGTGCTAAAGGTAAGATAATTACTCCCCTAATCCATATTTCGATTCTTAGAACTTAGAACCTTGGGTAATTATCGTTGGGGAAGGGTTTTGGCCAAAAGCTAATGGTGGAAAAATCCTTAGTTGAGCATTAGGATCTTGGGTTGATATTTTTTGTTATAATCCGGGTAAATTAGACATTGTTTAGTGATCCTTGCATTAATTGCTTGTTTTAGATCAAGAACGAGCTGAAAGACTCCGAAAAGGGACGGCTCGCGTGTCTTAGGAGTATTCAAGCTTGGTTTCTAGGTAGGTGATGGTTTAATTTTCTGTTGGGTGATATATGACTGTTAATTGCTTCATTGTATACATGCGTGTATGTGAATAGGGAAATGTGAATTGAACCTAATGAAATGATTATGTGTGCACGATTATATGCCATGAGCCTGTTACTTGACTGTGTGACTATGGGTACTGTTCATTATGGGTGTGATTATGACTGTGGTTATGCTGACTTGATGGTGTGTCACGTTCCGACACATATATTGGATCGGGTGTCACGTTTCGACACATATATTGGATCGGGTGTCACATTCCGATACATATATTGGACCGGATGTCACGTTCCGACACATGTATATTGGATCGGGTGTCACATTCCGACACACTAACAATTTGGGTGTGGGTTTCATGAGAGGACCACTTGTGATTATTGCATTCATGTCTACCTGTCATTGATACTGGAAAATTATATGTTGCTCCTGAAATGATAATTGAATTGTGCATTCTGTATATGTGTGTTTAGTGTGTTGTAATTACTAGCTTATATTTTGCTTACTGGAGTAGCCGCGTGATCCTACCAGTACACTGTGGTTTCGTGTACTGATACTGCACTTGCTCATTCTTTGTTGAGTACAAGACATCTTCAGGCGGCTACTGATAGACCTCAGCTAGGGGATCATTGACCGAGACCGAATTCGAGGGTGAGCCCGTTCTTTCAGGCTTCCATGGATCCTTCATTTGTTTAGTCCATTCTTTTCGGACTCAGACTACATAGTTAGACTTTTACTTATGTTAGTTTCGGGGTTGCACCCCTTTTTCTTAGACTTGTTGATTAGTAGTGTTTTGGTATAATGACTTTCAGGTTCTAGGGGTTGAATTTCCTCTAGAGTTATGTTTAGTTGTTTTATTAAACCTTCGAAGTTTATGGGAACTCCATATTTATTCATCATTTAAACCTGCTTCTGTATCTTTAAATGCATTAGTTTCGTTAAGTTGCTTAGTCTGGTTGTAGTAGTAGTTCTGCCACCAGAGTGTTAGTGTTGGTGCCAATCACGACGGTCTGGGTCGTGACAAAGGTTGTATCAGAGCCCTAGGTTCGTTGATTTCATTGTATCAAAATGAGTCTAGTTGAGTCTTGTGAAGCGGTACAGAGACGTCTGTACTTTTTTTCGAGAGGCTATAGGACTTTAGGAAAACTGATTTCTTTCTTTCTTTCGTGCTATTACTTGAATCTAATTGGTATCTAGAACTAGAGCAACAAAAGTGGTAACACCAACACTAGCAAGAGAGGATGCGTCGTTCCAAATAAGCATGTTTCTCCCGATTCAATGTGGGCTTGTAATGACTAGTGACCAACATGATCCTTTTATTAAGTTCTTAAAGTTGAAGTCCCCATTATTCATGGGTACTGAATCTGAAGATGCTTATGATTTCCTTGTTGATTGTCATGATTTGCTTCATAAAATGGATACGGTAGAGCGATTTGGTGTTGAATTTATGATATACCAGTTCCAGGGAGATACCAAATGTGGTGGTCGTCTCATGTTGAGTGCCGACTAGTAAATACACTACTAATGACTTGGGAAACATTTTATAGCTTTGTTTATGGAGAAGTATATACCATGAACTTTGAGGGATAGGAGGAGAGATGAGTTCTTGAATATAGAGCAACATAATATATTTGTTGCCGCCTATAAGGCTAAATTTTGTGTTTTATCCAAATATGGTACTCCACTTTGCTTCAGTCTAAAAAAGCAAATTCATCGCTCTGTGAAGGGATTAAGGTCAGATTTGCAGATTCAAGCTTATAGGTGGCTGCTTCAGCAAAATCTTTTCAGGAAGTGGTTGATTTTGTGATGGAGGTAGAAGGGGGTGAAGTCAGAAGACTTTGCCAAGGTGACAACATTTAAGAAGTTTTGTAAGGGACGACTAGATAAGGAACACCATTACTTTGGAAAATGCATTTAGTATTGCTGTCATAACATGTATGGGTTGCTTAGTAAATGATGAAATTATGTTGCGACAATTGAGGTTAGAATCTCT
Organism: Solanum etuberosum; assembly: GCA_029582245.1. NCBI lineage: Eukaryota > Viridiplantae > Streptophyta > Magnoliopsida > Solanales > Solanaceae > Solanum > Solanum etuberosum. Next base: position 35,188 of record JAJONR010002013.1, on the reverse strand, counting down.
ACTACGATTTCCTAGATTGAGTGTATATCAAAGAGGGTCATGATACGACTACCACTATAGTAGCGATGCTTACTTGGTTAAAGTTATTAAGTTTGTTACTTTTATAATCGATCTCATCTAAGAAATAATGCAAATCGCTTGGGCTAGAGACAAAACAAATTTGATAATGAACTGCAGCTATTCAATGGGTAGAAATGTGTGGGCTATTAGGGTACGATCTTCTCGATATGTATGATGTGTTCTAGTGAGGTATCTAACTGACTTTCATGGTGTGGTAGTACTAGTGTTATGTGGAAATGAATACATCAATTATCAAGTATGACTACAAACTACATAAAGAGTTATCAGTTTTATGAAATGTTCAAATAATGAAATTCTGTGTTGCATTCATTTTTGAGAAACCAACTAGTTTTTTACTACGGGCGCTTGGGTTAAGCATTATTTTTAAGGAAGATTTTAGTGGTGGATATTTGGTATGATATTAGTGCATTTAGGTTGTAAAGTGTATCTTGAGGATTCTAAATGAGGACTAGTGATTTTATCTTAAGCTTCAAAGAAGTAGATTATACCGGAATTACAAGCTTATGGATAGAGAAAGTCTCATTGAGTATACTTGGGTGAAGGCAATTGAAGAGTTTAGTAAGAAAGTGCGTATAAAATTGGGTTAGTCCTTTGAATTTGATGGGTATGCCTGAGTTTAAGGTGTTATGTCGATGAAAAGGTTGACTTCGTGGTGATAGCAAGGGCTAACTGAGCATAATGGTAATAAGAGTTCGTGATGGATTGTGATGGGATGCAACTATATAATAAGATTATTGGTTAAGCAAATTTTGTATAGTAATTACGACTTGCGAGTATCTAAGGTTGTGGTTTTCTAATATTTCATGAGTAACATGGTTGTATGGAAAGTTTTAAGAGATGGTGGGACACTACTCGAATAGAATTTAACAGAGCTAGAGTCATAATGAATAAAAAATTAGTGGGATGTAATGTAGCCTTCAGAAAGAGGCGAGAGCAAGAATACTTTTCTTTGATTGCAAGAGCTACTGAGGTATCTTCAGAGGGGTTGAGAATTGGGTTTAGAGACATGTGGTTTCATCCGTTTTGCTGTGGCTATGGTAATAGTGTCATAGGTCCATCAGATTGGTTAAAAACTATTGAAAAAGAATTGAGAAAAGAGTGTACAAACATTAGCTCGAGTGTGATGGTAAGTGCTTTTATTTTTGTTTTTGATCTTAGTAATGAGTACGATTGAATTTTTAGCGAAAGATATTGTAAGATCGATGGAGAGGCGATCAATGATAAGTGAAGATCCATGAATTCATAAAACTCTTCAAGGTATAAGCTAATGTTGATAGATAAGGGGATTATGTTATTCAGTTGAATTTACAATTCAAATTTTTCATTGGAAGTCTACATTCGTGGTGATATATTTTGTCAAGGTATGAATTTGTAAGGTGAGAAATGATCAATTGTATCAGGTATTGAGCATGTGAAAGGACTTACACCTGGTTTGAGTCGTAAAGTTGATTACTTTTGATTGTTAAAATACCTAAGAAAGGTTTTATTTAAAAGTGTTGGTTTAGAGTAAGGTAAATGGTCGGAGTATTTATGATGGTTGTTAGTATTGAGAGTGTGGGCTTCAGTGGAATGGTGTGAAGAGTATGTGGAGCCAACTGAATGGAAATGGCAGGTATCTGCTCTTCAGAGGAAAACCTTTAGTGTTATTCTATCTTTATTCCGTAAATTCTTATGTGACCATCTATTTCATTTTGTACATGGTTGTGAGTATGATTCACTAGCTATGCTCACATGTGTTTTCACTTTTGTGGGTGGATCCCTAGTGGTGGATCAGGTGTACCTATCCAACGATGTTCTCTTGGTTGAGTGGGATGATTGGGAAGACTTGGTTATTTCAGATGACATATTTGGTGTTGTCTTGGAGTTGTTAAAGTATTCCAGTGGTTATTTCAGATGACATATAGGTGATGTCTTGAATTATTTCCTTCTTTGGATTAAATAAGTTTGGTTCTCCCTCGATGAGTATCTGATGTCTAAAGATCAAATTTTTATAACTTAAGCTCATGGAAATTTATGTTGTGAGATGGAGATATTGATAAGAACTATGATTGTTTGGGTATTATGAGTGTGTGTTGGTTGGTTCAGGTTCACTTCTAATTGTAGCGAGTATTGATTTAGAATTTTATCATGCTTATGTGAGAAAAGATTCAACCTGATAATTGTGTCAAGGTACTTGAGAACATGTTGCAGCCGTGTGTGCGATTAACTTTGGTGGTAATTGGGAATAGATTTTGTTGTTTGGTAAGTTACATACAACAATATTTATCATTCGAGTATTGAGATGACTCCATTTGAGGCATTGTATGGGAGGATGTGTAGGTACTCAATTGGTTGGTTTGAGGATGGAGATGTGAAACCTTTGGGGGTTGATTTGGTGAAAGATGCTCAGGATAAGGTGAGAAGCATCCAAGCTAAGCTTATAGCAGCCCAGAGTCGACATAAAAAGTATGCAGAACGTAAGGTAAGGGACATGACATTTCAGGCTGGTGAGCAAGTTCTTCTAAAAGTGTCACCCATAAAGGGGGTGATGAGATTCGGCAAGAAGGGCAAGCTTAGTCCTCGATACATCAGGCCATTTGAGATTCTTGACTGTGTAGGGCCAGTGGCTTATAGGTTTTCTTTACCGCCTAGCCTATCTAGACACCATCTAGTGTTCCATGTGTCTATGTTGAAGAAGTATCATAGGGACGGAGATTACGTCATAAAGTGGGACTCAGTTTTGTTAGACAAAGACCTTCAGTATGAGGAGGAAACGATTGAAATTCTTGATCGCGATGTCCAGAAGTTGAGGACCAAGGAGATAAAGTCCGTGAAAGTTCAATGGAAGCATCGTCCGGTTGAGGAAGCTACTTGGGAAACTGAGAAGGACATGCGAGACAAGTATCCCCAGTTATTCGACGATCCAGGTACTACACTACTGTTGCCTTAGCATATTTTCCTAGTTTATCACTCGGGGACGAGTGATGGGTAAATTGGTATCTATTGTAACGAACTATTCCCGTCGTTATGGAAAAGCCAATGGGGAAGGAATTTGGGCCAGAAAACTTCTGGGTAGTAACTTGGAAATTTCTCGCCTAGGCCAAACTTTGACGAAAACTGAGTCAGGTGAGGTCTAGGGAAATATAGTAATGGATGGGGGATTTAATTATGAGTTTGATCACATGAGTGGATATCCAAGACGTAAGGAGCCTGTACGGCTTTACAGAATCGAATTCAGGCAAGTAGACCTCCCGAAACTGATCTTGGCGTGAAATAGTAGTTTTAGAACGTCAAGGGTTGAAGGTGTGTTGCGAAATGGGAGCTTGAAACTCAAATTCTGAGTTTCTGTCTCCGTGCAAGCCACCAGGGCGGGATTAATCCTGCCAGGGCGGGTCTGCTGTGGTGGGATGGGGCCCGCTGTGGTGGGACAGTCGCAACTTAAATCGGGGAAAAACCCCAAAAATGTTATTTTCTGCAAAACTTCGTTCTTAAGAGCTAAGGGACGACCCAGGGTAGTTTCTTGTCAAATTTCCACGAATTCTAGCGCTAAAGGTAAGATAATTACTCCCCTAATCTGTATTTCAATTCTTAGAACTTAGAATCTTCGGTAATTATCGTTGGGAAAGGGTTTTGGCCTGAAGCTAATGGTGGGAAAAGCCCTAGTTGAGCATTAGGATCTTGGGTTGATATTTTTGTTATAATCCAGGTAAATTAGACCTTATTTAGTGATCCTCGCATTAGTTGCTTGTTTTAGACCAAGAACGAGCTGAAAGACTCCGGAAAGGGAAGGCTCGCGTGTCTTACGAGTATTCATGCTTGGTTTCGAGGTAGGTGATGGTTTAACTTCCTGTTGGGTGATATATGCCTGTTAATTGCTTCATTGTATACATACGTGTCTGTGAATAGGGAAACGTGAATTGAACCTAATGAAATGATTATGTATGCACGATTACATGTATGAACCTGTTACTTGACTGTGTGACTATGGGTACTGTTCATTATGGGTGTGATTGAGACTGTGGTTATGCTGACCGGACCGAATGTCACGTTCCGACACATCTATTGGATCAAATGTCACGTTTCGACACATATATTAGATCGGGTGTCACGTTCTGACACATATATTAGACCGGGTGTCACGTTCCGACACATGTATATTGGATCGGGTGTCACGTTTCGACACACTAACAGTTTGGGTGTGGGTTCCATGAGAGGACCACTTGTGATTATTGCATTCATGTCTACCTGTCGTTGATACTGGGAAATTGTATGTTGCTCCTAAAATGATAATTGAGTTGTACATTCTGTATATGTGTGTTTACTGTGTTGTAATTACTTGCTTATATTTCACTTACTGGAGTAGCCGCATGTTCCTACCAGTACACTGTGGTTTCGTACACTGATACTGCACTTGCTCGTTCTTTGTTGAGTACAAGGCATCTTCAGGCGGCTACTGATAGACCTCAGCTAGGGGATCATTGACCGAGACCGGATTCGAGGGTGAGCCAGTTCTTTCAGGCTACCATGGATCCTTAATTTGTTTAGTCTATTCTTTTCGAACTCAGACTACATAGTTAGACTTTTACTTATGTTAGTTTCGGTATTGCACCCGTTTTTCTTAGACTTGTTGATTAGTCGAGTTTTGGTACAATGACTTTCAGGTTCTAGGGATTGAATTTCCACAAGAGTTACGTTTAGTTGTTTCATTAAACCTTCGGAGTTTATGGGAACTCCATATTTATTCGTCATTCTAACCTGCTTTCGTATCTTTAAATGTGTTAGTTTCGTTAAGTTGCTTAGTCTGGTTATAGTAGTGATTATCCCACCGGAAGGTTAGTGTGGGTGCCAATCACGGTGGTCTGGGTCATGACATGTTGCATCCAAATCGAATCATGTTGCATGCTAATGAGGTCCATATTAATGATCTCCCACTTTCATTCTGGAAGAGCTATGTTCTAAGCCACACCACATAGTCTTTGGTGTTCAGCCTTGATTTGTTGGCAATTTGGGCACTTAGCAACAAAATATGCAATACACCTCTTCATACCATTCCACCAATAGACTTCTCTCAAGTCATGGTACATCTTCATAGAACCCGGATGAATCGAGTATATGGAACTATGAGTTGTTGCCATAATCCTCTTGTAGAGAACATGTACCTTTGTAACACACAACCTACCTTGATACCTAAGCATACCATCTCCCCTTTGTTAAAAAAGCCATCACCTTTTCCTTATGAACATTTGCTTTAAGATCAAGTAGGATAGGGTATGTGTCTTGCTTCTCTTTCACTTCCATCACTAAGGACGATTCATCCCCATTCTTTACAACGACTCCACCTTCACTAGAGTCTAACAAATTTACTCCCAAACGAGCAAGTCTGAGGTTCAAACTCTTTCTTTTCTTCCTCAACATAAGCAATACTCCCCATAGACAACCTGATAAGGGCATCAACAAAAACATTAGCCTTACCTGGATGGTAGAGAATACTCATATCATAATTCTTAAGTAACTCTAGCCACCTCTTTTGTCTGAGGTTCAATTCTTTCTGACTGAAGATATAATAGAGACTTTTTTGTAACACCTCAGAATTTGGAAAATGGAGAAAATAAAATGTTGGTTGTAGGTTGTATCTACGGTTCCCATCTACGAATCATAGAAGCTTCTATGGGCCATAGGGGCCAACTGTAGGAAGTGGGAAAATAATATTTTAAAACAAGTCCCAGTATCCTTTTTACGGTTCACCATGACGGTCCGTCAATCTATGTATGAGTCATAAATAGGTCTCGTAGGTGACTCCCAGACTTGAATTTTAAAACTTAAAGTTAGTTTCTACAGTTGGCATGTGAGGGTCGTAGGAAGACCTACGAACCGTACATGGGTTTTGTCAAAGATAGGTGATTTTTAAGGTCCCAGTACTTGGTCTACTGTTGAATAGTACGAACCGTAGAAATTAGTAAGGACGGTAGAAATTTCTACGCTCCATAGGTCTGAATTGTAGGTCCAGTCGACAGTTATTTTAAGAGGGCTTTTGGGTCTTTTTTCTCTAATTGTTTTAACCCAATACTATTTCATTTTTTCTTCCACCCTAAGCCCTATAGAACGTTTTTAAGCCCCAAATTAACCCTTTTTCAAATCATTCTCCTAAATTCTCTAAACTTGACCAAATTCATCCTCCCAATTTTCTCAAGTCTAAGGAAGAATAAGAAGAGTTAGGGTTTCAACCAAGTCTCTAAATTCTCTATTTTCTTGGGATTAAAGAATTAAGGTAAGTGTGTATTCACCCATGAAGTCCTTTCCTTCATGGGGTCCCTATGTTTTTCAATTTCTCAGCTCAATTTACAATTGATCAAATTAGGGTTTTATTTCAACAAATGTGGGTTTCATTCAATTATAATCAGTAATGATTACTTATGATTAATTAAGTTTTCTAATGTATTATTTGATTAGTTAAAATTGAATCTACTCATGCCTAAATTATGTTTTTCAACTATGATTTTATGATGAACCTATGAACTATGAATTATGAAGTTATGAAGATATGTATGTTTTCATGAAATTATTGTAAATGAATTGATGATATTTGGAAAGGAAATATTGATGTTATTGTGAAATATTTCTCACTTACTATGATAATCATGATTGTGAAAGGTATTTCTCACAAATGAATTCACATTGGTGAAAGGTTTTCTCATCTCTGTTGAATTATGTTTAAGGAGATATTCTATGTTTGGATCTTGAAATATGTGGATTATCCTTTCCTATGCTAAAATGATATTTGTCTTTTATCTATTCCATTGGGATTTAGACTTAGCGATAGGGCTTTGAGGTGGAGGCTCAAATAAGATAGTCTCTAGTAGCAACCTCTTGTCCCAAACTACATGCCCCATAGGATTGTCTTAAATGACCCAGCTAGTGGATCCACTTTAGCAAATGATGATATGTACAGATTCTACCTCGGCAAGTAGTTTCCCCTTCTTTCAATATGAGAAATATACCGAATTTTGTGATATAGCTCTCATGGTCTTATTGTCGGTTAAAGCTAATATCCCACAAAAAGACAATGTTTTCTTCAAAGCTTTTCTTATGTCCTCAATATACTTGACCATGCTTTCATGATTTTCATGTCATCTTTTTTTAAAGCTTTTAAATATTCCATAATGATCATGCCTACTCGTTTTAAGTTACTTATGTTATCATGCCTATGTTTATGCATATTGCCTCATACTTAGTATATTTCATATACTAATTCATACTTGTGCCTACATTATTTTAATAATATACGGTCCGACGCTTTTATTCCCTATACTCGTGGCTAGTTTATTCTTTTGGGGATTTAAAGATTGGTGAGTCCTCATGATCCGAGGGCCAAGAGACTTTTATTGCTTTAATCATTCCTATATCTGACTTTGTATGTGATGTATGAGTTACATCCCAATCACTTTCATTATGATGTGATAGATGACTTTGAGACTTATGTTTAGACTTCCACTTTTGTCAAACTCTTTTGTATAAAATGCTATCTTTTAAACTTTTAAGTTTTATTATCTTGTATTATGTATGCTAAGTGGCTTGTGTAGGGCTTCTTAGAGTCTTATATGCCATGTCACGTCTAGGGTGTACTTTGGGTAGTGACATTTTTAGTCGGTAAACACATCCACATGCATGCCATAAAGATAATGATATCATATCTTGAAAGAAAATACCACCGCTGCCAACTTAAGATCATGAGTTGGGTAATTCCTCTTGTGGATTTTATGTTGTCATGAAGTATAAACTATAACCTTACCATTCTACATTAATAAATAACCAAGACCAGTTCTTGACATATCACAATAAACATCAAAACCCTTTGAACCCTCTAGTAGGGTTAAGACTGCAACAGTAGTCAACCGAGTTTTCAATTATTGAAAGATTTTGTCACAAGTCTAAGACCATTGAAATTTAACTATTTTCTGAGTCAACCTAATCAACGGAGATGAAACGGATGAAAACCCCTTGACAAACCTTCTGTAGTAACCAGCCAAACCCAAGAAAATTCTTATGTTTGTCGGCTATGTGGGTCTGGGCCAATTCTGTACTGCCTCAATTTTCTGAGTGTCATCAAAAATTCCTTTGCCAGAAAGTATGTGGCCTAAGAATGCCACATATTCGAGCCAAAATTCACACTTTGAAAACTTGGCATATAACTCCTGATCCTTAAGAGTTTGCACGACTATTCTGAGGTGACTGATATGATCCTCCTAATTTCTCGATTAGATCAGGATGTAGTTGATGAACACGATAACAAAATATCCTGATACTGCTTAAATACTCTATTCATGAGATCGATGACTGCTAAAAGAGCATTAGTCAAACCAAAAGACATGACAAGGAACTCATATAACAGTAATGGGTCCTGAAAGTTGTCTTTGGGATGTCACTTTCTCTTACTTTCAATTGATGATAGCTGGATCTGAGGTCTATCTTAGAGACGAAAGTGGAACCTGAAGTTGGTCGAACACATCATCAATTCTAGGAAGGGGATATTTATTCTTTATGGTGACCTCGTTCAATTGACGGTACTCAATACACATCCTAAGGGAACCATATTTCTTTCGTAGGATTAAGACCAGAGTGCCCCAAGGTGAGACACTTGGTCGGATGAAACCTTTATCAAGGAGATCTTTCGACTTCTCTTTTAACTTTTTTAACTCAGAATAAAGATGGGTTTAGTATTTGGAAGGACGTCAATTCCATAGTTTATCTCTCTTTCGTGATAAACTTCGGGAATATCGTCGGGAAAGACTTTTGGAAACTCATTTACGACTAGAACTAACTGAAAGATATGTCTCAACACTAGAGTTATTAACTCAGACTAAGTATGTCAAGACCCAAAGTACACCCTAGACGTTACATGGTGTATAAGACTCCGAGAGGCCCTACACAAGACACTTGACATACATACAACACACTAGAATATACAATAAGAGAGTTTAAGTAGAAATCTCATATCATAAAGGAGAGTTTGGACATGAAAGTGGAATCATAACTATGTCTTGGCAAGCCATTCTAAACAAAGTAAGAGTGGTTAGGGCGTAACCTATACACCACGTACAAAGTCTCAAAATAAAATGATAAAAGCAAAAAAATGGTTTTATGGCCTTGCCCTCGGGTATGAGGACTCACCAATCCAATAACTATGATCAAGCCTAGCTAGCCAGGAGCGGGAGGAGAAGCGTCAGACCCTGTATTATAAAATAATATAGGCACAAGTATGCATTAGTACATGGAATATACTAAGTATGGGGAAATAAATAAAAAGACATACATGATCATATGGGAACTTAAACATGATATGCATGACCGAGCTAAAACATTAGTAAAAAATATTTTAAGGAATCATAAGTCATAAATAAGGTCAATGCACTCTTAAATCATAATGAAAGCTTTTCATAAAACCTTTGAAGGTAACATAGTTCGTTTAGTGTGATATTTACCGTTAACTAACACTTAGACCATGTGAGCTATATTGAAGATGAAAGATCTAGTCTAAGGAAGCTGACTGACGTGTTTACAGCTGTAGAGTTAGAGTCAGACTATGACTAGACTACTAAATCCTAACTTATGTACGACTAAGCTGATGTATTGTGTATGAGGATAAAATTGACTAGGATAAGGTGTTTTAGTTATAGTAGTAATGAGAAAAGACATAAAGTCACCACTGAAGTTGTCCCCAATTTAAAAAAAGACATTTTAGCTTTGCGGGTGTCCTATTAGCCAATTAAACAACTTCAAAATAGTATGTATAACCCATTTTCACCCTATACCACTTATACAAAAATATTTGTAAGTCACGCACTAATAGTCACTTGCCATGTGTTAAAAGTAATTTTTAATTATTTTTATTTGATTTCTTTGCTTTTATTTTTTTCTTTTTTCTTTTTCTCTTTCTTCTCCGCCTCAACTTCTGTTCTTCTGTGTATCCATTCCCTTCATCGTTGTTGCAACAGTCGTTAATCTCGCTGTGGCGGGACCGATTTCGCGGCAACACTACCAATTTATTTATCAAACTACCACCAATTAATTTGTTTATGAAAATAAACACCGTCAAATAATCAAAATCTGAAATTTAAATCACCACCTTCTCCAACTCCTTACTCCCAAATCGAGTTTCCCATAGTTTCACTACTCCCAAATCTCAATCTTTATTTGTAGGAGGAAAAAAATCACTAAGCTAATTTTTTTTTTTCAACAAAAAAGAAGAAGAAGAACAATGAACACAATAACATTAATTTTAAAAAAATAATGACAAGAAAGGAAAAAGAAAAAAAGAAAAAAAATGAAAGAAGACATGGATTCCAAAGAAATATGGGTAAGCTAATGATGGTAGGGAAGATAAGAAAAGAGATTTGAAAAAATAAAAATTAATACATGGGTTTTTATATATTGTTTTCAAAATAAGTCAAATTGAGAGTGCCACATGACATTTTTACATTGGTCTGAAGCTATATCAAGAGTCCTTCACGCGTCCATATTTTGTGACAATACAAGTGGTGTTAAAATTAGTTAAAAGGGTATATTTATTGTGGATTTAGATGGTTTCGTGGAGTAATAGGACACCTACAAAGTTAAGGTGTCTTTTTAAAAATTCGAGACAACTTTAGTGGTGACTTTATGTCTTTTCTCTAGTAGTAATACTAATGATGTAAATAATATATTTGTATCGTAGTAGGAATCCTAGTGTAGCTAGTATAGGACTCTTCTCCTATATAAGGATCATGTACTCAATAGTTTTCATTATCAATACAATCCTTGATTTCTCTATATAATTTACGTGAGAGTTCTTCATGGTATTAGAGCATTAAAGCTTTTTCGCTCTAACGTATTAGATCCAAAAATCAGAATAACCACAATATCAAATTGCAATGGCCTCTTCTACCAACACCCTATCAATCTCCTCACTTCACCATCTTATTGCGTCTTGTTCCATTAAATTCAAGCCAACAAATTATATCTATGGAGAACACAAATGTCTCAGTTGATTCAAGTAATGAGATTAACCTACCTCATCACAAAGAATGAACCAACTAAAAGTACATGTTCCACTGGACAGACTGTTGAGAAAGCTGTAATAGTTGAGAAGGATGCAGAAGACAACAACAATATTGATGATTAGGAGGAGAAGGATGTGTTTTTAAGAATTTGGATCTCAGGCACCTTGACAGAAGAAAGTATGTACCTGATTATAGGCTACTCAACTGCCAAGGAGATGTGGGAATGCTTGGAAGAAGCTTATCTTCAAGCAATGAAAGATAAGGAGTTCAAAGTCAAACAACAACTGCAATTGTTATATGAACCAAAAATATTGATGAATATATTAAGGAATTCAAAGGCATATCTGATGTCCTTGCATCCATTCACAAGCCTGTCGATGAAGCTAACAAAGTAATTAATTTTTCTAGAGGTCTAGGTCTCAAGCACAAGACCTTCAGGACTGTCATGCTAGGTAAGGCACCATATTCCACTCTTAATCAATTTGTTAATGCTCTCAGGGGTTTTGATATGAGGGAGCATGAAGAAAAAGTGCCACAACAAAACCATAACATGGCATTCTCTGCCCAAAAGGGCAGGGGAAGAGGAAACTACTCTCAAAGAAGAGGAAATAATTACTTCAATTCCATAAGAAGTGGCTTCAAGCCTGCTGGACAAGGAAAAGGTTCGTATAACAACAAATATGGACCAGGTTCTCAGAACAGTCCTTCAACTGGAAGTCAGGAATGGAAAAATACTGATGCGTGTCAAATTTGTGGTAGGAATAATCATACTGCTCCTAAGTGTTTCTATAGGCGGGACTACTCTTACCAAGCTGCAGATTAGCTACCACAAGCATTGGCTGCTACTAATCTACGAAATACTACTGTTGACACCTTGTATGTGGACTCAGAAGCAAGTAGTCATATGCCACATAACTTATGTATTCTAACTGATCTTAAACACTACAATAGACCAGATGAAATCATTATTGGGAATGGATCAAAGTTAGACATAACACATGTTGGGAACATATCAGGATCGGGCCAAAAGTTAAAAGAAGTTCTTGTAGCTCCTAAGATTAATTAAAATCTACTCTCAGTTAGTAAACTTGCAAAGGATAATTGTTGCACTCTTGAATTTGATGAAACTAACTTTGCTGTAAAGAACAAGAAGACAAGGACACTGCTGGCCAAGGGATCTAAAAGGAATGGACTCTATGCTTTGGAAGATAACAATCTCTATGCTTTAACTATTGCACACGACTGGAACACATCAGACAACAGATGGCATACTAGATTAGGAAACCCTAGTTTGAAATCTTTAAAAGTTTTGAGTAGTAATAATTGTACAATGTTAGTAGTTGGAATAAAATGCCTACTGTTTGTTTTAGTTGCCAGATGGGAAAGAATTGTAAACTTTCATTTGATTTCAGAAATAAAATTGAGAAGGAACCTTTATTGAAATTTCATTGTGACTTGCAGAGACATGCTCCTATTGAATCTTATCAACATACGAAATATTATGTCATGTTTGTAGATGAGCACACAAGATATACATGGATTTATCCACTGAAAAAGAAATCTGAATTTTTTGAGGTCTTTGTAAAATTCCAGAAAATGGTGGAAAACCAATTTTCTAAAGAAATTAAGATATTCCAGTGTGATGGAGGTGGTAAGTTTATCAAAATAGACTTCATCAAGCATTTGGAAGATTGTAGCATTGTGAGAAATATTTCATGTCCTAACGCACTTGAAAAAATGTAGTTTCAGAAAGAAAACGTAGGCATATTGTGGAGACAGGCTTAACTCTACTACTTCATGCTAACCTACCTTTATTTCTCTGGGTTGAGGCTTTACTCATTGTAGTGTTCCTCATTAATAGACTGACCTCCTCAGTCCTAAAGGTGGTTACTCCATTTTTTATGTTGTATAGAGAGCAACCTGATTACAACAACCTAAAGGTGTTTGGGTGTAAATGTTTTCCATATATCAAGGGTAGCAATAAGTTTAGTCCAAAGACTTACCCTTATGTGTTCATAGGGTAAAACAACATACACAAAGGATATAGATGTTATCGTCCCTCTACAAGGAGGGTGTACGTATCCAGACATGTTCTGTTTGATGAAAACACATTACCCTATGTGTCTCCAAGTCAATCTCAGACTAAAAGTGATGTCACATCTCACCTTGATACTTTTGTTAAATCTTTCTCTAAACTGCAGGCACATGATAATCATAATTCAGGGGAAGTACAGGCTGATAGTATGCAAGTTACTAGTGAAAATGCTACTGCAACAACCCATATACTCTTTGATGATGAGAGTGCTATTGACCCATCAGGTGCAGGATCAGATGATGATCATGAGGAACAGGTCGAAAGTGATGATCCAGACAATAGTAACAAAACTCATATTGATGAGGCTCTAGTTATAGATTTAGGATTTGCTAGTGGTAGTGAGGAACAGGTTGCACGTGCAGGTCCAGTCAATGGTGGTTTATCTAATCCCACTTTCTTTATGCCTAATCCACAGGGAATACATTTAGAAGTTGACTTCTCCAAGTGGAATATGCCAGAGCATCATCAATCTGAAGATACTACACTACAATAAACTACTTCAGTTGATGTATTTCCTGTACCACAAGGGAATCATATGATCACCAGGCACAAGGCAAAGGAATAACACCTATCACTTATCGCTCGCAGCAGCAAAGAGATCCTGAGAGAACCAAATACTACTAAGGAAGCACTAAGGTCACCTCATTGGCTTGCAACAATGCAAGAGGAAATTAATGTGTTACATACTAACAAGACATGTATATTGGTGCCCAAATCTCCTCGTATAAACTTGGTTGGTTCAAAATGGGTATTCAAGACAAAATTGAAAGCTGACGGAACAATAGATAGATACAAGGCTAGACTTGTGGCCAGGGGATTCTCTCAGCTTGAAGGGATATATTTTGAAGAAACATTTAGCCCCGTGGTTAAAGGCACAACTATTAGGGTGGTTCTATCCATTGCAATCAACTCGATTTGGGAAGTTAGACAACTAGATATCAAATATGCCTTCCTCAATGGTTTCCTACAAGAGCAGGTGTACATTAGTCAACCTCTTGGATTCATTGATCCCACGTATCCTCGGCATATGTGTCTACTTAAAAAGGCATTGTATGGTCTTAAACAAGCACCAAAAGCCTGGTTTGATAGATTTAGCATGCATCTCCAACGCCTTGGTTCCATCTGTAGTAAGGCAGATCCCTCATTATTTACTTTGCAAACTCACAAAGGCACCATATTCTCTTGTTATATATGGATGATATTATTTTCACATGAATTAATCCATCACACGTCTTAGAGTTGGTTCTACAACTTGGGAAAGAGTTTTCTATGAAAGATCTTGGCCCTTTACACTTCTTTCTAGGAGTATAGGTTAACTATTTTGAAGGAAGAATTCACTTAAGTCAGAGTATGTATGTTGTTGAGCTACTGGACAAGACAGAGATGACTTTGGCAAAGGCTGTCGCCACTCCTTTGGCTCAAAAGAATGGTTTACATAAAGCTTTGGGAAGTCTTGTAGATGCATCCTTATACAAAATAATAGTAGGGAGTTTTCAATACTTGATACTCACAGGACCTGATATCACTAATGTTGTGAATCTAGCAAGTCAGTTTATGCAAAGTCCAAACATTTAACATATTCAAGGAGTAAAAAGGATTCTCAGATAAATCAAAGGTACTCTACAGTTTGGACTCAAAATTATTTCACAATCACCATATAGGTTGTATTTATATTTAGATACAAATTGGGGAGGTTGTACCACTACTAGGAGATCAACTACAGGTTATAACATCTACCTAGGTGCAAATTATATATCTTGGACTTCCAAGAGACCACAGTAGCCCGATTGAGTGTTGAAACTGAGTATAGAGAACTAGCCTCCACTGCAGCAGAGATGACATGGATCATGTACCTACTTCATGATCTTGGGGTGTTCCTTTGATCTGTTCCTACATTGTATTGTGATAACTTGAGTGCCTTGTACATGACAGTTAATCATGTTATGCATGCTAGAACCAAACATGTTGAAATGGACTATCATTTTGTTCATGAGAAGGTGGAGAGAGGACAACTTCTTACTCAGTTCGTAAGGTCTAAGGATCAGCTAGCTAATATTCATACCAAAGCATTGACAAAACAAGTCTTTGCTAGATTTAGCAGCAAGCTAGGAGTTACTGTTCCTCCGCTTACTAGCTTGAGGGGAAGTTTTTAATATGAAGGTAGCTGATGATTGGAACATGTCAAAAGATCAGGTCTAAGGAAGCTGACTGACGTGTTTACTATTGTAGAGTTAGAGTCACACTAGAACTAGACTACTAAATCATGTGGCTAAAGTCGATTAGGATAAGGTGTTTTAGTTATAGTAGTAATACTACTCATGTAAATAATATATTTGTATTGTAATAGGACTTCTAGTGTAGCTAGTATAAGACTATTCTCCTATATAAGGAGCATGTACTCAACAGTTTTCATTATCAATACAATCCTTGATTTCTCTATACTTTACGTGTGAATTCTTCAATAACATGGAATCTGATGTAACCTTCACATTAAAAAAAGGAAATTAGACTCTGTAACATTTATTCATATGCTATTTATAGATCCACTAGCTAGGTCATTTAATACATAACCTACATAGGTACGTAGTTTAGGACAAAGAGATTGCTTCTAGACCCGGTCTCTACTAATGGGAGAGCCTCCATCTCAAAGTCCTTTTGGTGGTAAGTAAAATCCCTATAGAATTAGTCATTCATATTTTATCACGCCCCAAGCCTATACCCTGGACATGGCCGGTACTCGAGAATAATTATTGGTCCCCAAGTGCACCATTGGCCTGGCTTACTACTTAGCAGAAGACTTACTCAAGCGATAATAGGCTTAAAAATAAAATTTAGAACATTTAAACTCAAATTCAATACTCAACTCAAACTGTCCATAAATACTCAATAACATTAGTATAATAGTTTGCAAGAACATCTCAAGCAAATGTAAATACTGAGGGACTCCTCAACTCTATGTATCTATGAAGCCTATATTATTCAAGATGAATGTCGGGATAATACCCACGATATCTCAAGACAACTGAATAAAAAATAAATGTAAAATCCTCCAGAATGCAAGGAGACTCACCCAAGCTATCTGAAGTGCAAAGTGATCTCAACGAAGTGTCTGTTGATGATCTTAAACACATGTATTTGCATCATAAAAAGATGTAGTGTCACAACCCGAGCCTACACCCTGGACGTGGCCGACACTCGAGAACTATATCTGGACCCTAAAAGAACCCTCATAATGGCTAACAACAAGCGGAAGACTAACTCAAGCATACATAAGCATCAAATTGAAAGAAACAATTAAAAAATACTTTACTGAATCTCAAAACTTTGATGAATATACCAAGTATGAAACATAAGTTTTTAAATAAACGTCTGAAACTGAAAGACTCTCCAAAACTATCTATCTATGAAGCCTATACTATTAAGGAAGGATGCCGGGACAAGACCCACGACACCTCAAAACTACTAACTGGAAAGTAACTGTGAAGTCCTCTAGAATACAAGGAGACTTACCAAAGCTAACTGGAGTGTAGAATGATCTCAACGAAGCGCCTGTTGATAATCATGAACACCTATATCTGCATCATAAGACGATGCAGGTTGAATGACATCAGTACATGGAATGTACGAGTATGCAATATGGGTGAGTAAACAAATAACTGAATTGAATGACTGAAAGCAACTCAACTGAATCAATACATTAACATGAAGTGAACCATTTAAGCTTTATAATAAAATATACAATGAAAGCAACATGAAAATAATATACTTTACTTGTGGGGAGTTTCTCTAACCGACAACCATTACCATGAGCCTAGCAATGATACAACGCCCTACCGCACGTTGCAAGGGCCCATCCTATACCTTGCCGGGGGTATAGGATGATATCGTGTCACGACCCAGACCGTCGTGATTGGCACCCACACTAACCCTCCGGTGGGAGAACCATTACTACTAACCAACTAACCCCAAAGCTAGACATTTAAAGATACAGAAGCAGGTTTAAATGCAGAATTTATATAGAGTTCCCATAAACTCCAAAGGTTTAAATAAATCTAACCAAACTAATGCGGAAGAACAACCCCTAGAACCTAAAAGTCATTGTACCAAAACATCTAAAGTGCAACAAGTCTAAGGAAAAGGGGTAAAACCCCAACTAACATAAGAAATATCTAAATAGTCTAAGTCCGAAGAAAATGGACTAAACAATATGAAGGACTCCATGGTAGCCTGAAAGAACTGGCTCTCCCTTATAATCCGGTCTCGATCACTGATCTGTAAGCTGAGGTCTATCAATAGCCGCCTGAAGATGCCCCGTACTCAACAAACAACGAGCAAGTGCAGTATCAGTACACAACCACAGTGTAATGGTAGGTTCACGCGGATATTCTAGTAAGCGAAACATATATAAGCAGTCACAACATAGTAAACATGACATGTACAAAATATATACACACATTGGTTGTCATTTCAGGAGGAAAGGATAATTCCACATTCTCAATACAGGTACATATGACAAGTCAATGGTCCTCTCATGGAACCCAATTCAATGGTCCTCTCATGGAACCCAATTCAATGGTCCTCTCATGGAACCCATACCCAAACTGTTAGGGTGTCGGAACGTGACACCCGATCCAATATATGCGCCGGAACATGCAACCCGATCCAATATATGTGCTAGAACGCGGCACCCAATTTAATATATGCGCCCTTATGTGGCACCCGATCCCAGTTAGTGTGTTGGAACGTGACACCCAGTTCATTCATCATACCACAATCACAATCACAATGTACATTCTCAAAATCATACAATCAAGTGTTGATTCATGTCATACAATCTTTCATTCATACTCATTTACATTAGGTTTGATCAATAGTGCTATATTCACATACACACATGCATTACATTGAAGAAAATACCCACATATATCACACAAATATGAAATCAAACCATCACCTACCTCAAAACCAAGCTTGAATCCCCCCTAAGGCATTTGAATCTTCCCTTTCCATAATTTTTCCGCTTGTTCTAGGTCTACAAACAATTAATAAACGTAAGGATCAATAAATTAAGATCTAATTATCCAGATTATAACAAACCCAATAATCGAAGACCAACCCCATGATCCCAATACCCAACTTAGGGCTTTTTCCACCATTAACTTCAGATCAAAGCCTTCCCCCAATAATAATTACCCTAGAATCTAAGTTCTACGAATCGGAAAATGGATTAGGGGAGTAAAATCCTTACCTTTAGCACCAAAAGTCATGGAAAACTGCCAAGAAATTGCCTGGGGTCGTCTCCTAACTCTTAAGAATGATGTTTGCAGAATAATGACATTTTTGGGGTTTATTTCCGACTTAAGTCGCGACTGTCCCGCTGTGGTTTATCTTCTCATGTGATCAAATTCATAATTAGATCTCTCATTCATTACCATATTTTCCTAGACCTCACTCACTCAGATTTCGTCCAAATCTAGACTAAGCTAGGAATTTCTAAGCTACTACTCAAAAGTTTTCTGGCCCCAATTCTTTCCCCATTGGCTTTTCCCTAACGACGGAATCAAGTCGTTACAATAGATACCAATTTACCCATCACTTGTCCCCGACTGATCAACTAGGAAAGACTGGCTAAAGTAAGGGTAGAGTAGTACATGAATCGTTGAATAGGTGGGGATACTTATCTCGTATGTCCTTCTCGGTTTCCCAAGTCGCTTCCTCAATCGGACGATGCTTCCATTGGATTTTGACAGATGCAATATCCTTTGACATTAACTTGCGAACTTCCCTATCTAGAATGGCTATAGGCTCCTCCTGATAAACTCCAAATATTTGACCTTCCTGTCTGCATACTCTTTATGCCAGTTCTGAGCTGCTAGAATATCTCCCGAATAAATTTCACATTCCCTAATGATTCTCATCAAAAGGTCCCGCCTCAAATGCATCAAACCAACCACTGGGAGACCTACATCCCCTCCCATACAGTGCATCAATGAAGTCATCTCAATACTCGAGTGATAAATATTATTATACGTAAACTTAACTAACAACAAAAGCTATTCTCAATAACCACCAAAGTTGATCGTACACACGTCTGCCACATGTTATCAAGGACCTTGACACAATCATCAGGACTAATACTTTCTCACATAAGCATGATAAAATTCTAAATCAATACTCGCTACAATTAGAGGTGGACCTGAACCAACCAACACATCCTCATAATACTCAAACAATCATAGTTCTTATCAACATCTCCTTCTCACAACATAAATTTCTATGAGCTTAAGTTATTAAAATTTGATCTTTAGACATCAGATACTCATCGAGGGATATGTCCAAGCATACAAACCCTCCAACAACACTATCGAAATGCTAGATTTAGTAATTGTAGATTACCTCTTAAAAACAGTAGAATTGGATCCAATGATCCCCACACTCAACCACACATACGATACATGGCCTTGACGACTAGATGAATATTAAGATTGTAGGACAACGATAAATACGCATGGTAGCTCTTCTATAAATTCTCATAAGCAAGGTGGTACATGTAGAACCACTAGAATACTTTAACAACTCCAAGACAACACCAATTATGTCATCTGAATTAACCAAGTCTTCCCACTCAACCAAGAGAACATTGTAGGATCGATACACCTGATCCACCACGAGGGATCTACCCACAAAAGTGAAAACACACGTGAGCATATCTAGTGAATCATACTCACAACCATCATAAACACTCCAACCATTTACCTTACTCTAAACCAACACTTTTAAATGAAAACCTTCCTTAGGTACTTAAACAATCAATAGTAATCAACTTTACGACTCAACCTAGGTGTAAGTCATTTCAAATGCTCAATACCTGATACAATTGATCATTTCTCACCTTGAAAATTCATACCTTGACAAAATATACCACCACGAATGTAGACTTAAAATGAAAAATTTGAATTGTAAATTCAACTGTATAACACAATCCCCTTATCTATCAACATTAGCTTATACCTTAAAGATTTTTATGAATTCATGGATCTTCGCTTATCATTGATCGCCTCTCCATCGATCTTACAATATCTTTTGCTAAAAATTCAATCGTACTCATTACTAAACTCAAAAACAAAGCACTTATCATCGCACTCGAGCTAATGTCTGTACACTTCTTTCTCAAGTCTTTTTCAATAGTTTCTAACCAATCTGATGGACCTGTGACACTATTACCATAGCCACAGCAAAACGAAAGAAATTATGCATCTCTGAACCCAATTATTTACCCCTCTGAAGATATCTCTTTAGCCTTTACAATCAAATAAAATATTCTTGCTCTCGCCTCTCTCTAAAGGTTGTACTACATCCCACTATTTTTTCCATCATTATGACTCTAGCTCTTTTAAATTCTATTTGAGTGGTGTCCCACCATCTCTTAAAAATTTCCATACAACCATGTTACTCACCAAATATTAGAAAACCACAACCTTAGATACTCGCAAGTCGTAATTACTATACAAAATTTGCTTAACCAACAATCTCATTATATAGTTGCATCCCGTCACAATCCATCACGAACTCTTATTACCATCGCTACGAAGTCAACCTTTTCATCGACATGACACCTCAAACTCAGGTATACCCATCAAATTCAAAGGACTAACCTAATTTTATACACACTTTCTTACTAAAATCTTCAATGTCCTTCACCCAAGTATACTAAATGAGACTTTTTTTATCCATAAGCTTGGCATTCCGGTATCAATCCACTCCGTTATGGCTTAAGATAAAATTACCAGTCCTCATACTACCATCCTTCTTCTTAACAAACAAGACAGGAGCACCCCATGAGGAAGCACTAGGATGAATGAAACCTTTATCAAGAAGCTCCTGGATTTGAGCTTTAAGCTCTCTCAATTCTGCCTGAGCCATGCGATAAGGAGGAATGAAGATGGGGCGAGTGTCAGTTTCCAAGTCAATGCAGAAATCTATATCTCTATCCGGAGGTATGCCAGGCAAATCAGTTGGAAACAGTTCTCTAAATTTTGACACCATAGGAATAGACTCCACAGAGGGAGACTCAACCTCAACATCCGGAATATGAGCTAATAAGCCAAAAAACCTTGCCCCACCAGTTTCCTAGCCCGAACGGAGGATATGATCTTAGTTGGCTTAGGCTTGTACACCTCTTCCCACTCTAACTTTTCCCTGCCATGGATCTCTAGAGTCACAAACTTAGTATTACAGTTAAGCACAATATAATAGGGGGACAACCAAGTCATGCCTAAGATGATATCGAAGTCAGTCATATCCAAAATAACCAAGTCAGCCCAAGTATGAAAACCCATAAACAAGATAGGACAAGCACGATAGACATGGGTGACTATGACAGACTCTCCAACTGTGGTAGAAACATGGATGGGGGCATCAAGCACATCACAAACTACATCAAATCCCAAGGCAAACTGAACAGACACATATGCATAAGTGGAACCCAGATCAAACCAAACAGTAGCCATCTGGTCACAGACAAGAATAGTACATGTGATCACTGAGCCCTATCATCTTGACGGGCAACCTCTTTGCCTGGCTGCACCGCTCCTCTACCTGCATTACAATTTTCCCGGCCTCCACGACCTTACTGATTTCCTCCTCGCCCACCTTGTGGACGTCCTCTGCCATTACTACCGCTGCATGCGGTTACCACTACTCTGGCCTTCTGCGGTACGGGGTCAGACATGCACGGATGGGGACAATCTCTCCTCATATGCCCTGGCTCTCCACAATTTTAACAAACTTTATAACTTAACCAAGTAAGCATCGCTGCTATTGGAGCAGTCGTATCCTGACCCTCTTTGATATACAATCAATCCATGAAATCATAGTATAGTTTCTAACCTCAATTGGCATAACTTAATTTCATCATTCGCTAAACAGCCCATACATGTTATGTCAATAATACTGAATGCATTTCCTAAAGTAATGGTGATCATTATCTAGCCGTCCCTTACTAAAACTTCTTGAATGTTGTCACCTATAAGCTTGAATTTGCAAATCTGACCTTAATCCCTTCACAAACGATGATAGTAGCTAGCGATCCCCACAAAACTCCTAATTTCAATCACAGAACTAGGTCGGACCCAATTCTTGACTGCTTCAATCTTTTGGGGATCTACCATTAACCCTTCCCTTGAAACTACATGCCCCAAAAAGGCAACCAAAGTCAACCAAAACTCACACTTAGAAAATTCAGCATACAATTTTTGTCTCCCAAGGACACTCAAAACTATACGAAAATGGTCAGCATGTTCTTCCTCACTCTTAGAATAAACTAAAATTCCATCAATAAACATCATAACAAACGAATCTAGAAATGGTTTGAACACACCATTCATCAAACTCATGAAAGTTGCAGGCGCGTTTGTCAACCCAAACTACATCACTAGAAACTCGTAGTGTCCATAGCGGGTTCTGAATGTTGTTTTTGGTATATCCTCAGGCCTAAACTTTAACTGATGATATCCATACATTAGATCAATCTTAGAGAAAATGGATGCACCCTATAACTGGTCAAAACTATCATCTATCTGAGGCAGTGGATACTTGTTCCGAATGGTGACCCTATTCAATTGGAGATAGTCTATGCACATTCTCACTTGCTATTGATAGTGTTACCACTCATGTTGCTCTAGTTCTGACCATAGAGTGCAGAAGGAAAGATACCAATTTGTATTACCCAGATACCAATTGGATTCAAGTCATAATACGAAAGGAGTAGAAAGAAATGAGTTTTTCCTAAAGTACAATACCCCCTAGATGTAACATGGTGTATAGAACCCCAAAGGACTCCATACAAGTCACTTAACATATCATAACATAAGCAATAAAACAATAAGAGTAAAATCACATTTCAAGTCTAAAATTTTCATAAAATAAAAATGGAAGTCTAGACTCTAACTCTAAACATAGCCATCTATTACAATGTCTTGAATGAAAAAGGGACACAGCCCATACAACATAGTACCAAAAGGAAATACAAAAAATGAAACTACAATGAGACAATATCCGTCCTCGAACCATGAGTACTCACCTACAAGCTAGGAGAATAAGCAATTCCAAGCTTTAGCCACTATGGTGATCACCTTGAGAACCAGACTCTACACTTGGGAATAATGTAGGAAAAGTAGGCGTTAGTACAAAAATGCACTAAGTATGATAGCCATGCATAAAAACATTTGGAAACATGCTAAAAGGGACATTTCATTTGAATGTATGCAATTTATCAAGTTAAAACATCATCATAGTCATAGTGGAAAAGCAGAAGTCTTAAACATAATCAACATAGTCATAATCATCATAAAAGCCTTTGAGAACTCATATACAAAGCTTATTGAGAAACCATAGTTTATAATTCATATTCTTATTCTTATTTGTTGTTGTGGGAACTAGCCTTAACCGACATGAGACCATGTGAGCTATACATGATCCCCCGGTGTTACCCACACCGAAAAGGGGTGTTCTACTTGCCTAAGGTAGAACCATACATTTAGCTTAGGTGGATCCACTAGCTAATAACCTATAGGGGCACATAGTTTATGGGATAAGGAGATTGCTACTAGAAACCCGGACTCAACTAGTGTAGAAGGTCTCCATCTCATGAGACATACTTTGGGAACCCGGACTCAACTAGTGTATAACGAACCCATTTGGAAAGCCGGACTCAACTAGTGTAAAAGCTTCCATCTCATATACAATATCCACTCGGTGCTAAGCATTAATTCTCACAGAGTTCATATTAAGACTTGACTTAGTTCATAATCATGGAAAGAATGTCTTGTGACTCAATCCAACATAATTCATTGGATAGCTCCTAGATTCAAATAGGTGAGAAAACCTTTCAACCTTAGAATCATCATATTGTGATAAAACCTTTCACATCATATCATATTCATGCATAGGTGTGTATATGAGAACATCATTTCAACAACACAACAATTGCATCATAATCATAATCATAAACACTTCACTCTCAAAGTGTTCATAAAGCATATTCCTAAATCTCATAAACATACATAATTCTCATACTTTTCCCTTCAAGGATCAAAGATCATATTCAATCAACACATATAGAATTCACTACATTAGACATGGAGATAATCATAATTCAAGTAACTCAATCACTACATACATAATTCTATCGCATTCTCCTTTCATCAATCAATACCCACATTACAAGATCATAATTGGGAAATATGGGGATTTCATGGATTCTTGGGGAATTCAACATAAAACCCTAGTAAATCATCAATTTATACACAATGTGACATAATTCAATCATTAAGAACGATTTTGAAAGGAATCTATGAGTTTGGAATCAAACCCTAACTTTTGGGGAATTTCTAGTTTTGAAATTGGAGTTTGAAGGGAATCCATGGATGAAGGCGATCCATGGATGAAGGACTACCATACCTTGATAATAAAAAAAAAAGCCCAATTAATGAGGTGAGAAACCTTGCTTCTTGAAACCCTAGCCCCAACTTCCTTCTTCTTCTTCCTTGAGTTCTAGAGGGTGAAGTTTTGGGAATAGATTTGTGTTTTAGGAATAATGAGTTGGATGACTTAATTTAGGGGTCTAAAATCCTTATATAGGTGGTCTAAATTAGAGTAAAATGAAACCACTTAATATTAATTAAAATCAAAAAACCCCAAAGTGCCCCTACACTTAACCCCAAAACATCACCACCCACGAGACCCCAACCACGGGGCGTGGTTGGACCCACAGCCTGTACTGGTTAGGCGTGGTGTGGTTACTGGGAGTTGGCAACCTGGGGCTTGACCCATGACTCCCCCACCAATGGGGCGTGGGTCATGCCGTTGGTCACTGCCCAAGCAGCTTCTAGGGGTCCTCCTCAAAGGCCCATGGTTGGTCCTTGAGGGGTTGTACCTTGACGTTCTAACATGAAAAACCTCTATTTTTAAGTACGGGGAGTTACATTCATGACTCTAACCCTCACGTTAAGCTCTAGTTTAGCCTAAAAATTTCTGGGTGATACAATATCTCCCCCTTGGAAACATTCGTCCTCGAATGACGATCTAGACACCTTACGGAAGTAAAGACTCAAGACTAGCAGACCATCATGCATGCAACATCAAAATAATGCACAAATCAAAGGAGGAAACTTCAACTCCATCTCAAATATAAACAATGCATCACAAGGAAGTAGGAACTACATCTAACAACCCATTATGCATGAAAATTCAACATTTCTTATATTCATAGGAGGAACTACCTTCTCCAAACTAAAAGCATGCTCAACACAATCTAATGGATCCTTTATGCAATATACTTTCAAAAATCACAATTAAAGCATGTTCAAAAAGTCATATCATGAAGCATATAGGCAACTCTTCCTCAATGCACAACAACATGAGGAAAATCAATCATAAAAACTCATTTTCTTACTAAACATAAATTTCTTTCTCAAGAACATGCATAACATAGGGAAATCATGGAAAACTCAAATAACACACATGACCCCCCCAAAAAAAAAAAACTCAAGAGGAACTACTTACCTCAAGCTAGGGTAGGAGTAGAAGGAAAAAAATGAGGATAGCGGGACTTCATATCGGCCTCGGCCTCCCAAGTAGCACCCTCAACTAAATGATTCCTCCACAAAACCTTCACGGAAGCTATTTCCTTGTTTCTCAACCTCTTAACTTGCCGGTCTAGAATCTCTATCGAAACTTCCTCATATGAAAGACTTTCATCAACCCCCAACCCTTCTAAGGGAATAACAGATACCGGATCTCCAACACACTTGTTGAGCATGGAAACAAGAAACACCAGATGCACCGAAGCCAACTCACTTGGCAAATCCAACTCATAGGCAACTTTATCAATACACCTCAAAATTTGGTATGGGCCTACATACCGGGGACTAAGTTTCCCTTTTTTGCCAAATCTCATTACACCCTTCATAGGTGATATTTTCAAATAGACCCAATTGTTAACTTCAAATTCTAGATCCCTTCTCTTCACATTGGCATAAGACTTTTGTCGGCTTTGGGCCGTCCTCAATCTATCTCTAATGAGTCAAACTTTCTCAATGGCCTCTAGAACCAATACGGGACCTATCAACGCCATTTCCCTTACCTCAAACCAACCTATAGGAGATATACACCTCCTACCATACAAGGCCTCAAATGGAGCCATACCAATACTTGAGTAATAGCTATTATTGTAGGCAAACTCTACCAATGGCAAATGGTCATCCCAATTACCTTTAAAGTCATTCACACAAGTCCTTAACATATCTTCCAAAGTTTGGATGGTGCGCTCCGCTTACCCATCGGTTTGGGGATGAAAATCTTAACTAAGCTTAACCTTGGTGCCTAGGCCCTTTTGAAAAGACCTCCAAAAATAAGAAGTAAATTGAGGGCCACGATCGGAAATAATGGATAAAGTCACTCCATGAAACTTCACCACTTCCCTTATATACAACTTAGCATAGTCCTCCACCGAATAAGAAACCTTGACGGGAATAAAGTGAGCCGATTTGGTCATCCGATCTACAATAACCCATATAGAATCATTTTGTCTCTGGGTGCGAGGCAAACCCACAATAAAGTCCATATTTATCTCTTCCCACTTCCAAGTGGGGATACCTATATCTTGGGATAAGCCTCCCGGTCTTTGATGCTCAACCTTAACTTGTTGACAATTAGGGCACTTAGCCACAAACTCCGCGATATATTTCTTCATCCCATTCCACCAATAAACCTCCCGCAAGTCACAGTACAACTTGGTGGCTCCCAAGTGAATAGAATACCGAGAACTATGAGCTTCCAACAAGATTAGCTCTCTCAAGTCATCAACATTAGGAACACATAAACGTCCTTGGTATATAAGTACACCATCTCCCCCTTGGGAAAAAGCCTCAACAGATTTCTTAAGTACCGCCTCTTTCAATTCACCCAAAATAGGATCAAGGCCTTGCTTAGATTTCACATCCATTACAAAGGATGATTCGGAACCATAATGGACCATAACACCATCTTTGGTGGAATCCACTAATTGAACACCTAACTGAGCCAACCGATGAACATCCCGAACCAACTCTTTCTTATCATCATCTACATGAGCAACACTTCCCATATACAATCTACTAAGAGCATCCGCTACCACATTGGCCTTGCCGGGGTGATAAAGAACACTCATGTCATAATCTTTCAATAATTCAAGCCACCTTCTTTGGTGAAGATTCAAATCCTTTTGACTAAGCACATATTGCAAACTCTTATGATCGGTGAACACATCAACATGAACCCCATATAGATAATGCCTCCATATCTTTATGGCAAAAACAACCGCCGCTAACTCAAGGTCATGGGTAGGATAATTCTTCTCATGGACTTTACGTTGCCTTGAAGCATAGGCAATCACCTTACCATTTTGCATAAGCACACATCCCAACCCAACTCTAGAGGTATCACAATACACCATAAAAACATCTGTACCTTCCGGTAAAGTCAACACCGGAGCGGAATTAAGTCTATCTTTCAACTCTTGGAAACTTCTAACAAGCTTCCGATCAAATGAACTTAGCCTTCTTTTGATTCAAATCCGTCATCGGAGAGGCAATGGAAGAAAACCCCTCAACAAATCTCCTATAATAACCGGCCAAACCCAAAAAGCTTCTAATATCTGTCGGCGATAGAGGTCTAGGCCAACTCTTGACTGCATCTGTCTTAATTGGATCCACCTCAATACCCTTGCTTGAAACAATTTGTCCTAAGAAATCCACAAACCTCAACCAAAATTCACATTTGCTAAACTTTGCATAAAGTTGATGGTCCTTAAGAACTTGCAATACAATTCTCAATTGGTCAACATGTTCATTCTCACTCCTTGAATAGATCAAAATATCATCGATAAATACTATCACAAACATGTCAAGATATTTTCGGAATACTCTATGCATCAAGTCCATGAACGTCGCCGGAGCGTTAGTCAAACCAAAAGACATTACTAGAAACTCATAGTGACCATATCGGGTCCTAAATGCCATTTTCGGAATATCTCCTCCTTTCACCCTCAATTGGTGATAACCCGACAGGAGATCAATCTTAGAGAAATAACTTGCCCCTTGTAGTTGATCAAACAAATCATCTATCCTTAGAAGAGGATACTTGTTCTTAATGATCACCTTGTTCAGTTGTCGATAATCAATACACATACGAAGAGACCCATATTTCTTTTTCACAAACAATACCGGATCACCCCAAGGAGAGATGTTTGGCTGGATGAAACCTTTATCCAAAAGATCCTTCAATTGTTCTTTCAACTCCTTAAGTTCCGCCGGAGCCATTCTATAAGGAGGAATAGAGATAGGTTGTGTATCTGGGAGAAAGTCAATACCGAAGTCTATTACCCACTCGGGAGGAATACCGAGTAGATCATCTGGGAACTCATTTACTACGGGGACCGACTCAAGAGTAGGGGTCTCAAAATCTACATCCCTCACCCTAACAAGATGGTAAATGCAACCCTTGGAGATAATCTTTCTAGCCTTCAAACATGAGACCAACTTACCCTTAGGCATAGAATTTCCCCCCTTCCACTCAAGGACGGCTCACTCGGGAACTAAAACTTGACCACCTGAGTTCTATAATCAATCGACGCATAACAAGAGTGCAACCAATCCATACCAAGTATAACATCAAAATATAACATGTCAAGCTCTACAAAATCAACAAGAGTAACTCTATGGTATAGGGAAATGGGGTATCTTCTATAAACCCTCTTAGCCACCACAGAATCACCAATAAGAGTAGAGATAGAAAAAGGTTCTAACAACACATCGGGGAGCATATCAAATCTCATCGCCACATATGGTGTCACAAAAGATAAAGTAGCGCCGGGGTCTAACAAAGCATACACATCTATATGGAAAACTTTTAACATACCGATAACCACGTCGGGAGAATTTTCTTGTTCACCTCGGTTTTGGAGAGCATAAAAGCGATTTTACTTAGGAGCATTGGAGTTTGAACTGCTAGGAGGATCTTGCTTGCCCTCTCTTCCTTGAACCTTAAGTGTTGGACAATCTCTCATCTTGTGATCACTTTTTCCACAACCATAGCAACCATCCATGCCAACTAGGCACTTACCATCATGCTTCTTTCCACACTTCGTACAAGTAGATCTAGCCACATAAGAACCACTACCATTACCTCATTGAGGTTTAGGGTTGGACACCTTATATTTGTTGACCCTTGGAGCACTAGAGGAGCCTTGGTTGGAAAAACTTTGTATAAACCTTGGTCGACTTTGTCCATCGGACCTAGTATTGGAGAAGTTCCCATTACCGATCCTAGCTCTTTTCACCTCCCTATTTTTTTTTTTGAGTTTTGATTCCTCAATTTGTTGGGCGTACACCATAATACGCGAGATATCCATATCATAAAGGAGCATTGCCGTACGACATTATTTTTCTACCAAGTCGGACACGCCCGTCAAAAAACTACTCATCTTATCCCTTGAATCTGCCACCATAGTTAGAGCATGCTTGGATAATTGAGTAAACTTTAGGGCATACTCCTTCACACTCATACCTCCTTCACGAAGGTTAATGAACTCTTCCACCTTAGCTTCCCTCAACTCTCGGGGAAAGAACCTATCAAGAAATGCCGATTTAAACAATTCCCACTCTATAAGACCCGCTCCTACCGGCCTACCATCCTTCCATTGATTATACCACACTTGAGCAACATATTTCAATTGGTAAGCGGCTAACTCCGCTTTCTCTACCGAAGTCACCCCCATAATAGCAAGTACTTTATAAACCTCATCCACAAATTCTTGAGGATCCTCCTAAATTTTGGAGCCATAAATCTCCAGAGGGTTCATTCTTGCAAAGTCCTTCACTCTTGAAGCCGTGGAATTCATATTAGGGTTCACGAGAGCAATCACCTCTCTATTGGCTTGAGCCGTCACGGCTTGAGCCAAAACTTGAAAAGTCACCCTAAACTCCGCATGAGTAACATTCTCGACCAAAGGATCAACCGGAGCTTGATGATGAGCTCCTTCATTCACATTGTCTTCCTCATTGCTTCTAGCGAAAGCCCTTCGAGTAGTCATATCCTGTAGACCATCGAATAAGGGTTAGAAGAAAGACCTTATAGAATTACACTCTATCGCACTACTTAAGAGTAATGAAAGAAGTGGAATTTCCTAAGAATCTTGTAGCTTCTCACTCATAAATGTGGTGCTCTTTACACTCATGAACAAGACTCTACTAGACGTGGCTTATGAGACATAATCCTAGATTCATTCTAAATCTTGTACTCTGATTACCAAGTTTGTCACGACCCAGGGGTACCCCCTAGATGTAACATGTCGTATAGAACCTCGAAGGACTCCATACAAACCACTTAGCATATCATAACGTAAGCAATAGAACAATAAGAGTGAAAATGTATTTCAAGTCTAAAATTTTCATAAAAGAAAAATGGAAGTCTAGACTCTAAGTCTCAACATAGCCATCTATTACAATGTCTTGAATGAAAAAGGGACACATCCCGCACAACATAGTCCCAAAAGAAAAATACAAGAAATGAAACTACAATGAGACAACATCCATCCTAGAACAATGAGGACTCACCAACAAGCTAGGAGAATAAGCAATTCCAAGCTTTAGCCACTACGGTGATCACCTTGAGAACCGGACCCTACACTTGGGAAAAATGTAGGAAAAATAGGCGTTAGTACAAAAATGCACTAAATATGATAGCCATGCATAAAAACATTTGAAAACATGCTAAGAGGGACATTTCATTTGAATGTATGCAATTTACCAAGTTAAAACATCATCATAGTCATAGTGGAAAAGCATAAGTCATAAACATAACCAACATAGTCATAATCATCATAAAAGTCTTTGAGAACTCATATACAAAGCTTATTGAGTAATCATAGTTCATAATTCATATTCTTATTCTTATTTGTTGTTGTGGGAACTAGCCTTAACCGACATGAGACCATGTGAGCTATACATGATCCCCCGGTGTTACCCACATCGAAAAGGGGTGTTCTACTTGCCTAAGGTAGAACCATACATTTAGCTTAGGTGGATCCACTAGCTAATAACCTATGGGGCATTTAGTTTATGGGATAAGGAGATTGCTACTAGAAATTCGGACTCAACTAGTGTAGAAGGTCTCCATCTCATGAGACATACTTTGGGAACCCGGACTCAACTAATGTATAAGCAACCCATTTGGAAAGCCGGAATCAACTAGTGTAAAAGCTTAAATCTCATATACAATATCCACTCGGTGCTAAGCATTAATTCCCACAGAGTTCATATTAAGTCTTGACTTAGTTCATAATCATGGAAAGAATGTCTTGACACTCAATCCAACTTAATTCATAGGATAGCTCCTAGATTCAAATAGGTGAGAAAACCTTTCAACCTTAGAATCATCATATTGTGAGAAAAACCTTTCACATCATATCATATTCATGCATAGGTGTGTATATAAGAACATCCTTTCAACAACACAACAATTGCATCATAATCATAGACACTTCACTCTCAAAGTGTTCATAAAGCATATACCTAAATCTCATAAACATACATAATTCTCATACTTTTCCCTTCAAGGATCAAAGATCATATTCAATCAACACATCTAGAATTCACTACATTATACATGGATATAATCATAATTCAAGTTACTCAATCACGACATACATAATTCTATAGCATTCTCCTTTCATCAATCAATACCCACATTACAATATCATAATTGGGAAATATAGGGATTTCATGGATTCTTGGGGAATTCAACATAAAACCATAGGAAATCATCAATTTATACACAATGTGACCTAATTCAATCATTAAAAATGATTTTGAAAGGAATCCATGAGTTTGGAATCAAACCCTAACTTTTGGGGAATTTCTAGTTTTGAAATTGGAGTTTGAAGGAAATCTATGGATGAAGGACTACCATACCTTGATAAACAATGCCCAATTAATGAGGTGAGAAACCTTTCTCCTTGAAACCCTAGCCCCAACTTCCTTCTTCTTCTTCCTTGAGTTCTAGAGAGAGAATTTTTGGAGAGGGTGAAGTTTTGGGAATAGATTTGTGTTTTAGAAATAATGAGTTGGATGACTTAATTTAGGGGTCTAAAATCCTTATATAGGTGGTCTAAATTAGAGTAAAACGACACCCTTTAATATTAATTTAAATCGGAAAACTCCAAAGTGCCCCAAAACTTAACCCCCAAACCAGCCCCCAGGTCACCACCCATGAGACCCCGACAACGGGGAGTGGTTGGACCCACGGCCCATACTGGTTAGGCGTGATTTGGTTACTGGGAGTTGGAAACCTGGGGTTTGACCCACGACTCCCCCACCAACGGGGAATGGACCCACCAACGGGGCGTGGGTCCTGCCGTTGGTCACTGCCAAGGCAGCTTCTAGGGGTCCTCCTGAAGGGCCCATGGTTGGTCTTTGAGAGGTTGTACCTTGACGTTCTAACATGAAAAACCTCTATTTTTAAGTACGGGGAGTTACATTCATGACTCTAACCCTCACGTTAAGCTGTAGTTTCGCCTAAAAAATTTTAGGTGTTACACTCTCGAAGAAAAGTACAGACATCTCTCTACCGTTCCGTAAGACTCTACTAGACTCATTTTGGTACAATGAGATCAACGAACCTAGGGCTCTGATACCAACTTTGTCACAATCCAGACCGTTGTGATTGGCACCCACACTAACCTTCCGGTGGGAGAACCATTACTACTAACCAACTAACCCAAAGCTAGACATTTAAAGATACGGAAGCAGGTTTAAATGTAGAATTTATATAGAGTTCCCATAAACTCCAAAGGTTTAAATAAATCTAACCAAACTAATGCGGAAGAACAACCCCTAGAACCTGAAAGTCATTGTACCAAAACATTAAAGTGCAACAAGTCTAAGGAAAAGGGGTACAACCCCAACTAACATAAGAAATATCTAAATAGTCAAAGTTCGAAAACAAAATGGACTAAACAATATGAAGGACTCCATGGCAGCCTGAAAGAACTGGCTCACCCTTGAAATCCGGTCTCAATCACTGATCTCCTAGTTGAGGTTTATCAATAGCCGCCTGAAGATGCCCTGTACTCAACAAAGAACGAGCAAGTGCAGTATCAGTACACAACCACAGTGTACTGGTAGGATCACGCGGCTATTCCAGTAAGCGAAACATATATAAGCAGTCACAACATAGTAAACAGACAAGTACAGAATATATATACACACATTGGTTATCATTTCAGGAGCAATGTACAATTCCTCATTCTCAATACAGGTACATATGACAAGTCAATGGTCTTCTCATGGAATCCAATTCAATGGTCCTCTCATGGAACCCAATTTAATAGTCCTCTCATGGAACCCATACCCAAACTGTTAGTGTGCCGGAATGTGACACCCGATCCCAATTAGTGTGTCGGAATGTGACACCCGATCCAATATATGCACCGAAATGTGGCACCCAATCCAATATATGCACGGGAACGTGGCACCCGATCCCAGTTAGTGTGTCGGAACGTGACACCATATCCATTCATCATACCACAATCACAATCACAATGTACATTCTCAAAATTATACAATCAAGTGTTGATTCATGGCATAAAATCTTTCATTCATACTCATTTGCATTAGGTTTGATTAATAGTGCTACATTCACATACACACATGCATTACAATGAAGCAAATACCCACATACATCACACAAACATGAAATCAAACCATCACCTACCTCGAAAACAAGCTTGAATCCCCCTAAGGCACTTGAATCTTCCCTTTACAGATTCTTTCCGCATGTTCTAGGTCTACAAACAATTAATAAACGCAAGTATCAATAAATTAAGGTCTAATTATCCAGATTATAACAAACCCAATAACCCAAGACCAACCCCATGATCCCAATACCCAACTTAAGGCTTTTTCCACCATTACCTTCAGGTCAAAGCCTTATCCCAATAATAATTACCCAAGAATCTAAGTTCTACGGATCAAAAAATGGATTAGGGAAGTAAAATCCTTACGTTTAGCACCAAAAGTCGTGGAAAACTGCCAAGAAATTACCTGAGGTCGTCTCTTAACTCTTAAGAATGAAGTTTGCAAAATAATGACGTTTTGGGGTTTATTTCTGACTTAAGTCGCGACTGTCCCGCTGTGGCGGCCCCATCCCACTACAGCGGCCCCGCCCTGGCGGCTTACATAGAAACAGAGAGTCAAAATTAGAGTTTCAAACCCCCATTTCACAACACACCTTCAACCCATGACATTTAAAAACTACTCGTTCACGCTAAGATCAGTTTTGGGAGTTCTACTCGCCTGAATTCGATTCCGTAAAGTCGTACGGGTTACTTAATGTCTTAGTTATCTATTCATGTGATCAAATCCATAATTAGTTCTCTCATTCATTACCAGATTTCCCTAGACCTCAATGACTCAGATTTCATCCAAATCTGGTCTAGGCTAGGAATTTCTAAGTTACTACTCAAAAGTTTTCGGGCCCCAATTCTTTCCCCATTGGCTTTTCCCTAACGATGGAATCAGGTCGTTATATACCGTGACTATGGATCCAACTATATGTATTCTCAGAGGCGGTGAGGAGTCACATGAAAAATCAATGTTATCCTATCCTATGCTGGCTACGTAGTTTTATGGGACTTCTGAGTTATAAAAGACTCTAACCCAACTCAGTGCTTGATACTATTCTCAAAATAATTATTATAAATTTGTGCTCAATTAACCCATTACAAAGAATGGACTTCTTACATTACTTGAATTACTTTAAAAAACATGAGACATGTTTACCTTCTTGAGAACATGCACTTATGAACTTATCTTTCAAGTCCAATAATTAACACACGTACATATGTATATGAGTATATATATATATATATATATATATATATATATATATATATATATAT